>PGCI01000362.1:0-88948 GCA_002873125.1 Puccinia coronata f. sp. avenae | reverse complement strand
ACATTTTGGAGTGGGAAAGTATCCACTCCAAAAAAAAATGGAGTGAACAGCTGTCCATTTCAAAAAAATTTGAGTGGGCAGTTGTTCACTCCAAAAATTTGACATTTTTGGAGTGGAATTTTGTGCACTCCAATTTTTTGGAGTGGACTTTGAGTTCACTCCAAATTTTTTGGTGTGGACTTGAAGTGCACTCCAAAAATTTTGGAGTGGACTTGAGGTACACTCCAAAACTTTTGGAGTGGACTTTAGGTGCACTCCAAAACTTTTGGAGTGGACTTTAGGTGCACTCCAAATTTTTGGAGTGAACTTTGAGTGCATGATTATTTACTCCAAGGTAGTGAAAAATTTTGGAGTGAAAAGTTGTCCACTCCAAATACATTGGAGTGGACAGCTTCCCACTCCAAAAAAATTGGAGTGCACACTTTTCCACTCCAAATTGGAGTGCATGAATTAAAAAGTTAGAGTGCATTTAGCCTGACCCTTTCTCCTCATTGCTTGGCTCTTGATTTGGTGCCAATTGCTCAAAGAGTCAAGCAATCCGTGGGGAAATCCTTTGTCAATTATGGGAGGGAGGGAGGGGGTAATGCTGATTTTTTTCCACATTGCCTTCTGGTTTGTATAATGTTAAACTGTTAGTCCTGCATGCAAGACTTGGAAGGAAATATGTTACCTCAATCCCTGGCACCCAACCCCAATCTAAGTTAATCCAAGCTGCGTTGGATTGCCTTCTCCCATTGAAAACCAAGCAGCAGCAAAAGTCAGTGGCCATTAATTTACAACACGCCATTAAAAGCGCCTTGCGCACATTCTTGCTGTTTGTTCTACCTTCAATCTTGGTACATATGTGATAATTTTGATAGTCTTAAAAGAATAAGATTTCAGTATAATGAGAAATTACAATATAAGATAAAAAGAAGATCACCTTAAAAGAACAGAGACGCAGCGGATGAGAGCAAGCAAGGAAACAACAAGGGCAACAACCACCACAACCACATACTGAACAGGATAGACTAAGAGAAAGAAGATGATGAGCTGAATGATCAATATGAATGAAGCAAAGAGAAAGAGATAAAGATAAGAACCTAAGTCTAAACGCCAGATGCTGATGACCTCGCAAAGATTCGATTGAAGTAAATGATGATACAATTAAGTGATTTGAGTCAAGATTGAAGTTGAATCTAGGAGTTTGAGGTGAGGAAAGAAATGAGTTGCATCATACAAATAGTTGAAGAAGGTGAGTGAGAGCTTCAAACGTAGATCAGTTTGTGCACCACAGATGAGTTCGTACACCTCAGACACAGATAAAAGCAACACACCCCCATGCGTTCAAACCACTAATCTTGAGGTTCAGAAGGCACAGCTGCATTAGAACTTGAAGGGCTTGAATCTTGAAGCTTGTCCAATGTTCTTAGTCAAAAAATCCGCAAGCATGAGATGATTTGGTTTGAAATGAACTTAAACAACTTCTTTGATGATTTCTGAGCAAATAAAATGAAATCTCAAGTTCATGTGCTTCGTCTTCAATGAGGGGTGATTTGATTCTTTATCTGCAAGGTGAATTGCTGCTTGATTGCCTTCAAAAACCGGAATCTTCTTTGGTATAACAAGACCGAGGGAGCTTGAGATTATCATTCTGAGCCAAGTTAATTCCTTGATAAGATCGGACATAGCCACATACTTGGCTTCCGTCAATGAGAGAGAAGTTGATGACTGCTTCTTCAACCTCCACAAGATCAAATTTCCGTTCCATTGCACAAGAAACCCGGTTGTTGATCTCCCAGTAATCTGATAGTTAGCCTAACTAGTTTTGGCATAGGCTTCAAGTTCAACAAGCATTTTTGGGGAATTCCGAATTGTAATTCCAAAGTCTTTGGACCCTTTTAGATATTGAAGAGTATGAACAGCTGCTTCCCAATTCTGAATGCCTGTATCATTTAAAAACTGAGAAAAGCAGCCTACGGGAAAGTAATATCTGGTCTAGTTGTTGTACTCAAGTAATTGAGAGCTCCAACAAGTCCGCAATAAATGACATTCAATTTCAAGAACACATTGATTTCATCCTGGAACCGCTTCCAGAAGTTGATGGTTAGGCTTCATTGGTGTTGCAAGTGGAATTTGATCAGCACAGTTATATTTTTCCAGTTTTTCTTTAATATACTTTGTTTGATGAAGTCTGATACTGTCCAGAGATTGAACCACCTCCCATCCCAACAGATGTCATGCCTCTCTAATATCTTTGATTTTAAAATGAGTTTTGATGAGATCTTTGAAGCTTTCAGGCTTGGCGCTGAAGATTGCAATGTCATCTACGTGGACGTAAAGACAAGTGTTCTTTGACCAAAACACGCATGGTTCCGCGTAAGTGTGTTGAAACCCAACGGACAGTAACCACAACAATAGAGTTGAATGCCAGGCTTTTGGTGCTTGCTTCAAGCCATAAAGAGCTTTCTTAAGAAGGAAAAACTTATTTTTTGCAACGTTAAGCCCTGGCAGAGGGTTCAGAGTGATTCTTTCTTGGATTGGAGCATTCAAGAATGCACACTTGATGTCGATCTGATGGAATAGAAGTTTATTTTGAAGAGCAAACATCATAAGGAGTTGCAACAAGGAGAGCTTTCCTGTAGGCGCGTAGGTATGATTATAATCCCTGCCAAAAACTTCATTGAACCCCTGAACGCAGAGTCTTGCTTTGTGTTCTTCTTTCTGATTTAAGGCTTCCGGCTTAATCTTAAAGACCCAAGTGCAATTGAGTGGTTTGTCTGACAACGACTTATCAACTTCATCCCAGACCTCATAACTCTTCATGTTATTCACCTCTTTGTCAATTGCATTGATCCACTTCAATTTGTTGACCGAGTTCAAGACTTTATTATATGTGAAACTTGCATTGAAATTGTTGACTTTCAAAACAGAATTGATCTCCACCAGATACCTTGCCCCCCTTTGATTGTGCAACAAAATGTTTGAAGGACTGATATTGCCAATGATTTCTTGACTAGGTATCAAGCAATTGTCCACAACAGGCACTTCTTGCTCCGGAAACGGGCAAAATGTGTCAGCCTCTTCCTTGTCTAGATCAGGAGCCACATCAAACAGATTGAAATGGAATGTTGATTCATTTATAGATTTGTTCAACATTGCAGGAAATACTGCCTCATCAACAGTCACATTTCTAGTCACACAAACAATTTTAGAGCTGAGTTTTAAAACACAATATGAAGCAAAATTGTTTGCATAACCAAGAAAAATACCTTTTTCTGATGTTGGGGATAATTTATTGTTACGGAGATTGCTTGGGATAAGTACAAAGGCTAGGCATCCAAAAGGTCGGAGTTTATCCATGTTGATCTTTCAATTACACCAAAGCTCATATGGAATTTGAAAAATTTGTGTTGCTGATGGTAGAATATTGCACAGATTGGTAGCAGTAGTAACGGCTTCCCCCCAGAATTGTGGCAAAAGTTTTGACTGAGAAAAAATACACCAAGCTTTATCTATGATGGACCTATTGGGGCTCTCAGCCCTCCTGTTGTTCTGAGGAGTATACGCAGGTGAAAAATTGTGAAAAATCCTTCTAATTCTACAGAATTCCTCAAAGGAAATACTTTTGAATTCTCCTCTGTTATTGGAGATGATCCGCTTGATCTTCTTCCCCGTCTGATTCTTGGCCCAAGTGGTAAATTCCTCAAATTTTGTCAAGGTTTCTGATTTGTGTTTGAGAAGTTTGATTGCTTTGAAACCCAAGAATTGATTGACAATAGTTAGGAAAAAACAACATCCAGTTACTGAACAAGTCTGAAAAGGGCCAACAAGATCAAGATGGATGGCTTCTAAAACGGAGCTAGCCACAGCAAATTTTCCTTTGAACGGAGTCTTGACCAACTTGCACATCTTGCACATTTCACAGTCAGCCAATTTTGCTCCAGGAATCAAGTTTCCAAGATAAGTTGGGCTAGGATGGCCTAATTGCAAATGCCAATCCACACTCGCAATTGATGAGAAACACAAGGAAAGAAGAGACTTCATTTCAAAAGGCAAAGAAAGCTCCCACAGATTGTTGGAGACAGTGCCAGAGAGGGAGGGTTTGTTACCTAAAATAACAACAAACTTATTTTTAGTTTTGGAAACAGACGTTGAATGATTAAACAGTCTATGAAGAGAGATCAAAGATCAAGAAAGATTGGGGGTAAGGAGAACATTGCGGAGTATCAAAATTTTTCCATGATCGTCCTTAATAGTTACTTCCCCCATAGCAACAGCTTTGATGCGCTGCTTTTTGTCACCGGTATTGATTTCAATATTGACTTTGCTCAACTTGGTGAAGATTTCCGCATTGTTCACCATGTGATGAGAAGCGCCCAATTCAAGAACAATAGGTTTGTTTGAATTTGGTCCAAAACTGATATAAGCAGAGACTTCCATGTAGTCCGGTGTGGAACTACTCTTTTTAGGGAGAATAGAGCTTGAGAGGGAATAGGTGCTTTGAAGGAGCTGCCTCTTGGTTGTCTGGGAGATTAAGGTAAAAAGAATATAAGAGTATGGACTCTTAAAGAATAAGGTGTGGCTGATGAGGATGTTTAGGATATATTTGTAAGGGTAAGATTTTATGTATAATTGATGACTATGTTTATCTTCCAGGTTGTAATCAGACTGGGGGCTGGGATATATAAGGTACTAATAATTTCTCCAAGTTAATGGGGCTATGATATGTGGTAATTGCTTTATAATGTGTGACCAGTGATTTTCTGATGGGGAACAAATGCGCAGGGAAGACAAGCCTCTTATATAGGAAATATGGACAATTGGGGAGGTGGCCAAAATGTGGTTGTGTGAGGGATGAAACATATAGATGAAACGTGAAAAAGAAATGAGCATGGCTGACTTGTGGGTGATGAAAATAAATGGAAGGATGGAATGAGTGAAAAAGCTATATACAATGGCTGGGTTGTGGTCAAAGGGTTGAAACGTGAAAAGCATGAGTTGTGGAATATTCTATGAGAGTGAGGACTATATACAAGTGAAAATATTCAAAGGAAGGGGTTGGGGTTTCATGTGTTGGGAATGTGGTTTGAGGATGTCTGGTGAATGCCCTGTGAAACTTGTGTGATTGTGGGGTCTTGACTATAGCTTGTGATCCTTCTGTGATTGCTGAACCTTGTGTTTTGGACTTTCTAGCCTTTTGCTAAGGAAAGATTGGCTTACCACATCCACCCCCAAATTAGATGATTTCCCCATCATCCAGACTAAAGAAAAGCCAATCTTGACAGGAGAGTAATAAAAGATATAAAGAGAAGAAAGAGAAAATAAACAAATTTTTAAGAGAGAAAATGAAAAGTGGAGATATAAGAAAATAAAACAATCTGGTTGAGTGAGGATTCATGGGATGATTTAAAAAGAAAAAATGTTTTATGTGTTTTCTTCTTTTATATGTGTGTTTTTATAATTTTGGGTTTACAACAGTTCTTGCTTATAGTGGGTGCAAATTTTTTCTTTTTCTCTTTTTTTTTTAGAGTGTTGCATTCAGCCACCCCCAAATTGGTAATCTATGAAGAGGTGAGGGGTATGTGATTGGGGAGGAGAAGCAGTTAAGAGAGAGGGAAAAAAGGAAGGGAGCAGAACCAAAGAGAGAAGGAGAAAAACAGTCTTAAGAAACCGGAGATGAGAAAAGGGAAACATTAATGGAATCCCCACGCGAGTAGTTTGAAGTGATTTTGATCCGTGGGTTGAATTGACCACCAGAACCTTCTTTCCTGGGCCGGAGCAAACAGTAGGCGGGTATGGTCCGCAATGTGGATTGCGCGGGGTTCAAGTCGCATTTGGTGGTTTGCCTAGTATGAACAGTGTGCTCCTTCCTTCTACAGGTAGGTATGATGGCCAGAAGGAGCTGAGCTCCGTATCAGTTGCGTCTTCTATTCAGGTTGTAATGTCCCCTTGTTGCACGGATTAGGCAGCAATTATAAACAGGTATTTGAACATTATTTAGGAAGTATTTGAACAGAAAAACTATTAAAATTTTATTAAAGGGTTAGGATTCAATAGCTGTGAGGTTATAAACCAGTTCACATAGCTCAGCTGCGAAGAAGAATCTTCAGCCTTCTTCTTGGTAGCAATGGTATAGCACTAGTAGAGCCCACATACAAAAGTGGATGCTGTATTGAGCTGTAGTGATGTTTCATCACTCTTGTTACTATTTTTTTTTAAAAAACAGCATCTCAAATCGACCCTTGAGGTTGATTTGAGATGCTTTTGAAAAAAAATAATAGTAACTACTTATTAAATATTAATAAGCAATTATCTCAAATTTTTTTCAAAAAAAAGTTCAAATACACTTTATAATTTCTGCCTTAGTATCGCTTGTTCTGTTCTAGATTGTTTATTTTTGTGTATTGGTTGCTTTGCTGTCGCGCGGGTCTTATTGCATTTGTTGGTGTAATTGACCAATGGAGTTCTCAGCTGGCTGAGAACTTGGACGCCCCCTCTTATCAGGCTGTGTTTGTAAAGGTGTTTCAGATTGCTTTGCTGAGATTGCTAATTTTTAGGTCTTGGTCATCTTCTGTAGGCATCATGGCATGCAAGGAGGATCTGAGCTCTGTATCAGGCGCAGTAATTATCAAAGAAATTATCTAATCATCCAATTGTGGAAGGGGGTATTGTCACATGTTTTGTTCATTAGGTTGACCGGATGTGAGCGCCATCATGATCTTATAAGTGGGGGTTTGTCTGCTGCAGTGGATGCCATCGCTTGAGGTCGCTCAGCTGAAACAAGTCCAATAAGAACCTGGTCGTGCGGTGCTGTAGTCCATTTTTTGCTCTCAAGTCCTTGATCATGCTCTTCGCATTTGCGACGTCCTGACAGTAACTCTTTTAATTTTTAATCCTGCTCCAACAACTGTTGCCACGTCTGTCTCAGCAGATGCTGGGATTTTTTTACGTCTGTTCATCCTTGTTTTGCTCTTGCCACCGCCATTACTTTCCAGAGCCGTCGATGCTGCCTAATGAACTGCTAGGACCAAAAGCGAGCCTCCTAGCGCCATAATTAATCACCCAAGATCGCTATTCTGCTCGCCTCCTCATGTGTTATCTTTCTCATTCATTCCCCTCGCGTCTGAGCCGTTTCCATTTGCCGCCACAATTATGTTTCTAGAGTTATTGATAGGGCCATATGGGCTTCTAGGACCAGAAGCGAGCCTCCTAGCGCCTTAATTAATCAGCCAAAGTCGTCATCACGAGCTATCTCGTGCCGCCACCTTCTTTTTCTTTTTCTTTTAATGTTTTCAAGTGTTTGAAGTATTTTTTGGTAAGATTATCTGATCAGAAGAAAGGTTTTTTTTATAATGGTTTTATCTATTTTAAGGAAGCACTTGGTGTTGTCAAAAGACTTCACAAGGCTGAGGGTAGCAATTATATGTATTAATTGGTTCCCATTTCTTGATTCTTGCTCTCTTTTTTGATTTAAGCTTCTCTTCAAAGTGCTGGTGGATTGGTAGAAGAATTCTGGGGTCAATTAGTGTTGTTGAGGTAGGGATTTTCTCATTTAAATCTTCATGTTCCAGAATTCCATAGACTGATTTCTTGCTGTTTGCCTTCATTCTTGATCTGACTTGTACAGGTTCTTCTTCCATAAGGTAATCCTGGTGTGATATGATGCTGGAATTCTGAGTATTGAAACCAAGTGGGTGAATCATTTTTTCAGGTAAGGTTATTGTTGGATTTGAGATTTGGGAATTCTCTGTTTCTGGTGGATCTGATTCCAAGTCCAACATAACCCCTTTCCTTTTCTTTTCTTCCTCAGGATTTGGCCACTCGTGAGGGATCTTTTCTTGTGGTTGATTGTTATCCATGGCTATAGTAGATGGTTTATCTTGAATGTGGGGTACTTCAAGTTTGAGTTCCTCTGGTTATTTCATGTCTCCATGTGAGTTTGTTTTTGGATATATGATTTCATGGGGATACCCTATTTTTGTTGGATCCAAGGCTGGTACTTGCTGGTTTATTTCCTCTGCTTCCTCAGGATCTGGCCACTCATGATGGTCCTTGTCTGGGGGTTGATTTCTTTCCATAGCTGTAATAGTTGCCTTCTCTGGAATTTGGGGTTCTTCAAGGATGGGTTCCTCTGGATGTGGGATTCTTACATGGAGATGGGTAGGTGCATTATTTTCCAAGAACAGAGTTTCTTCTGGTGACCCCAAAACTGATTGGCACTTGTGATCTTCTTTGGCAAATTTTTCCAAGGGGACAGTTGATACATAATTGCACTGTTCTGATTCCTGATTATCCACAATGAAAATCACAGGAAATTTCTCTGGGGATTTATCTTCTAGTTTTATGATTCTAGGTCCTTTGCTATCTTCTTGACTCTGAATCATGGATTCTGGTTGGATATTATCTGCAAGGGTAAAGGTGAGGGTAATGGCTGAATGTGTGGGTAATATTTCTGAGACATATTCTTCATGGCTGTCACATTCAAGGTTGCAGGTTGTTTCCATTTCTTCAAGAATTCCAAAAGAGGTTTGAACATCTGGGACCCTTTCTTCTGGTAGTTGAATCTGAGTTCCTGGGGGTAATTGGATGATGCCTTGTTGACTGGTCT
Organism: Puccinia coronata f. sp. avenae; assembly: GCA_002873125.1. Taxonomy (NCBI): domain Eukaryota; kingdom Fungi; phylum Basidiomycota; class Pucciniomycetes; order Pucciniales; family Pucciniaceae; genus Puccinia; species Puccinia coronata. The sequence goes on along the minus strand of PGCI01000362.1, from coordinate 80,358 downwards.
TGGAGTGGAATTGGTCCACAGCCATTTTGTAAGGTCTGTTTCTTTCCCAAGGTATGGTACTTCCATCTGGTAGTTTGAAGTCTCTTCCTTCCTTTTTGACTAATCCTTGTATCTCATCAAAGTTGGCCAGATTGCATCTTCCGGTAGGGTGGCCTCTCATATAGCAGTATTGACAGAATTGTTGCTCTGGGGGTTTAATGTTCTGAGCGGGTTGGTATGGAACATTACTGGATTGGTAAAAATTGGTGGGTTGTTTTTGGGCATTCCAACTGGACAGGCTTTTGGTGAGTTGTTCTACTTCTTGGTCCTTGACAGGAGCTGACTGAGTTGGGATTTGGGTGGTCCTCTGGGTGGTCTGATTTTTATCACTAACAACTTTCTTGAACACATCTTCTTCCATTTCCAAGATTGACATAGTTTTTAGCTCCTTGTGGATGTACTGTATAATAGTTTTGTAGGGTGGCAATAAGTAAGAGCCATCAATGGCCAAATCCATCTGGTTATCTCAAATAAGTTCCTTGTTGACAGCTAGTCGGATGGTTGGGGTGAGGCAGTTAAGTACTGAATGCCTAATTTCTTCTATGTTGGCCATGTGTCTGCATCTAACTAAGTAATTGACTATGGTATCTACTTTAGTGCTGAAGCTCTGGAACTTTTTAAGGGTCTGGATTCCTCCATCGGTCCTGGCCTTGAAGATTAGCACTGCCAGAAAATCTGGCTTGGATGGCTGCATCCGAGTTTATATTGGATGTGGCCATCCAATTCAAACTCGGGCACGCGCCACCAAGTTAATCGCTCACTGATTCAAACTCAGCGGCCCGGGCGTTTGGCCACCGAGTTTGAATTGGTCAGCGATTCACTCGGTGGCGCGCGCCCGAGTTTGAATCGGATGGCCGCATCCAATATAAAATCGGATGCAGCCATCCGAGCCAGATTTTCTGGCAGTGTAGGTTTTCCAAGTTTTCCCTGGTAAATTTCATAAGTGGCATCATCTTGCCCCATCGTTGGACCATCTGGTACTTGAGGAGTTCCCAGTCATTCCTGATCTTGCCTGACATATCTTTGATCTCTCTCAGGATGTTTTGATTGGTGATGAAGGAAGAAATCTGGGTGAAAATATCTTCTGCTTGGGCTCCATCCTGCATGGCTGCATTCTCCAGTTCTTGAATAAAGTCCAGGATCTCCATGTTGGTGCCATTAAAGTGTAACTCCTTCTTGGTTGGCTTGATCTTGATGACTCTTCTTCCAAAAGGGGTAGGATTATAGGCTTTTAAAGAAACAACTTGGTCCAAGAAGTGGGTGGAGTGTCTTTCTGGAGGAGGTTGAGTTTGAAAGGTATTGTAATGGTTCTGGGTTCCAGAGTTGTGGGGACCAGAATTATGGGGACCGGAGTTGTGTGGTCCAGAGTTAGGTGAATTGGGTGGGTTTGGCGGTGCAGTGTATTCTTCTTGGTTGAATGGTTGGAGTGAAGATGCTGATGAAACTGAGGTTTTGGTATCTCTGTAGCGGTGGTTGTTAAATGGAGGGATATGTAGGTTTCCCATGTTGATTTTGAAAGAGTTTTTTGGAGAAGAGTGCGGCATTGTTGTAATGTTGGGTTAAAAGTTGTGAATATGTGTTCATGGGGACTAATGATTGTGTTTTGGAAGAGTTGGTTGTAGGTGATATATGGGGTTGTTGTGTATCTGATGTAAGTTTCTACTGTTAATGATTTTTTAATATAATTTGTTGACTACTTTATGTTTTTACTAGACTAACTAAAGACTAATAACTAAAGATCTTCAAGCCACTGTTGGGACACCACTTGTGGAACTACTCTTTTTAGGGAGAATAGAGCTTGAGAGGGAATAGGTGCTTGAAAGGCTGCCTCTTGGTTGTCTGGGAGAGTTGAGTACAAGAATATAAGAGTGTGGACTCTTAAAGAATAGGTGTGGCTGATGAGGATCTAAGGATGTCTTTTTAAGGGTATGATTTATGTGTAATGACTTATGGTTGATGACTATGCTTATCTTCCAGGTTGTAATCAGACTGGGGGCTGGGATATATATGGTAACTAATGATTTCTCCAAGTTAATGGGGCTATGATGAATGCTATTGATTTATAATGTGTGACCAGTGATTTTCTGATGGGGAACAAATGAGCAGGGAAGACAAGCCTCTTATATAGGAAATATGGACAATTGGGGAAGTGGCCAAAATGTGGTTGTGTGAGGGATGAAACATATATATGAAACGTGAAAAAGAAATGAGCATGGCTGACTTGTGGGTGATGGAAATAAATGGAAGGATGGAACAAGTGAAAAAGCTATATACAATGGCTGGGTTGTGGTCAAGGGGTTGAAACGTGAAAAGTATGAGTTGTGGAATATTCTATGAGAGTGAGGACTATATACAAGTGAAAATATTCAAAGGAAGGGGTTGGGGTTTCATGTGTTGGGAATGTGGTTTGAGGATGTCTGGTGAATGCCCTGTGAAACTTGTGTGATTGTGGGGTCTTGACTATAGCTTGTGATCCTTCTGTGATTGCTGAACCTTGTGTTTTGGACTTTCTAGCCTTTTGCTAAGGAAAGATTGGCTTACCCCACCGGTTCAGGCTCTGGTTCTGGAGATGGTTTTGGAGAAGATGGGAAATCCTTGGCGGCAACAACATGTGCTTTGCCGCTGTTAGGTCTAGCGGCTATATGTTGCTTGTCAGAGAGTTTCCAATACTTACACTCGTTGTGAGTGGCTTTCGGATGGTGATATCCAGGAGAACAAGGAAATTGAACCTCAGACGCTTTGGTATTGGTCTTAGTGGTTGAAGATGTGGAATTTTGGATGTCTTTCATGTAGACAAGTTCTTGGAGTTTTTTTCAGCATAAGATTTGGAAAGAACACAATTGATTCATTCATGATTATGTTGTCTACAATATTCCAGTGCTCTTTGGTGAGCTTGGCAAGAACGGAGATAGAGATAATGTTGTTGGGAATTTTGAGTTGAACGACAGCAAATTCATTAATCATTTTTCAACAGAAATCAATATATTCCCTGAGGTTAACAGGGTATTCATATCTCATGAATTTAAGCCAGACTTGGGCCTTGTTGTTGATGGAAGAAGAAGCATAACAATTGGTGATAGTGTTGGAATTGATGGAATATGTGCTTCATGCCCAATATGTGTGGCTGAGCCATATCATTGTATCATCCAACAGTTACTTGTAAGACAAATGTGTGTTTAGCTCACACCACATGCAAACGGTGGACGCTTTTCAAAAAGCGTCCTCTGGTGACATGAGCTTGCAGGCGGGCCGCGTCCAAGTGGGACGTCCAAGAGTGGTCAACAACCACCAAGCAACGTCAAACTTGGTTGCGCGCATGTGACAGGTGAAAGTCACCGGAGGACGCTTATGCATAAGTGCCTGCCGTTTGCATGTGGTGTCAGCGGTATTAGAGCAGCTCTCATGAATGTAGAAGGTTGTGGTTTCAAATCCCACAACACACAATTCTTTACACTTCTTGAACATTTACAGATAGCCTTCCAAATGGAGTTTTGGCAAACGGATCTGTTATGAGCTGATCCGGAGCGCAAGGGACCCCATTGTTGTATCACAGACATGTCACAAGCCCGGCACTATAAGATGCAGAGGAGTGAAGATCCCAGATCTCTCCCCATCTTGCAATCTATCATATAAGGTTACAGATCTCTGAGACGCGCCGTCTCCTCTCCTAAGACGGATCCTAACATATTGCAAGATCACAAACAGGAAGACAAGACGCGCTGAAACCAAGAACAACAGAACACAACCAAGATTGAACCAAGAACCCAAACCCCACAATGAACAACAAAGAACTTCAGCAACAGCTGACTGAGCTAATGCAGATTGTGAAAGACAAACGCAAGCTCCGCCAGCAGACTGAACAGGACCTAGCCAACGCCAGGAAAGAGGCCGCCAACACCGCTGCAGCCGCGGCAAACACGTCCAACAACCCAAAGACCCCATAAATAGGCGTGCCGGATAAGTTTGACGGAACCCGGGGCGCAAAGGCCGAGGTGTACATCAGTCAGGTTGGGCTTTACGTTATTGCCAACCCGCACCTATTCCCTGACAATCGCGCCAAGGTCATATTCCCGATCTCATACCTCACCGGGCCGGCGAGCGTGTGGGCTCAACCCATGACCCAGAAACTATTTGACGCGGTGGAGGACGTCAGCTACGCTGAATTCTCAACCGCCTTTGCCAATATGTACTTTGATACAGAAAAGAATTCCTGCGCTGAAAAAGCCCTCCGCTCACTTAAACAGACCAAATCCGTTGCGCATTACACCCACACGTTCCAAACCCACGCGCACCACACGGGATGGGAAGTACCAATGCTGATTAGCCAGTACACCCAAGGGCTAAAGAAAGAGGTCCGACTGGCATTAGTATTGGCACGGATTGCGGCGACTGACCTCCGCGAAGTCACCAACCTGGCGTTGAAGATAGATAACGAGATCAACAGGGCCAATGACACCGTGATCCAACCGTCCCAGCAACCAGCTCCACTGGCCAACCCCAAAGCAATGGACTTGTCTGCGATGCGCAGCCCGATGTCGGAGGCCAAGAGGACCAAGCTTATGCGTGAAGGCCGCTGCTTCCAGTGCAGCGTCCAAGGGCACCTCTCACGGGATTGTCCCATGAAGGGCACAGGCGCGAAGGGCAAGATCAAGGACGCGGCACGGATCGCCGAACTGGGGGAGCAGCTCAAAAAACTCACGGGAGGGACGGGAAAGACGGGCGACGGAAAGGCAGGGACTTCAAAAAATGGGAGCACTCAGGATTGAAAGAAGTGCCTGTCCTGAGCACCAGGGGAGATTTTTTTATTAAATTAGGAGCTAGTGCCATATTTGCAAAGAATCACATTGATCCGCGACTATATGTGCAATTGAACATCACACCAACCAAGCAAACCCCCACCCAGACCCCATTGACACTTCCAGCAGCTACATTCCTCATTGATTCTGGGGCAACCCACAATGTGTTGAATGAGGTGTTTGCCTTGAGAACTGGCCTATTAGCCACGGCAACGCCAGCCAAGAGAGCCGTGACAGGATTCGACGAATCCCAAAGCCACACCTGTTACAACATTGACTTGATACTCAACAACAAACCCAACCCTTCCAACATTATCATCACCACCCTAAAGGATTCCTACGACGGCATCCTAGGGATGCTGTGGGTCCGGAAGTACGGCCACCTGATAGACTGGGCGCGCCACCGATTCCACCCGGCAACGAGAAAGATTGCAACTGTGCGGGTAGTTTTGCCAAGACCAACAACATCCCTGAATGGCCAAACAGGGAACGCTAGGAATTTTGGCGAGGGGGTGTGTGTCTATGATGCAATAGCACCCCTGCAATGTGAGCTCAATCCCCCCCTGATCCACTTGTTGAGACAGCTAGCAAGCTTGTTTCCCATTTAGATACTACACAGGCCAACAGGATGGCGACAACAGACACGGCATATGCGGCCACAGCGGTGGCCTCGCCAAAGCCGCAACCACCCCAAGGCGGCAAACTGGGGCAAGCTAGGAATTTTGGCAAGGGGGTGTGTGCGGACTGCACAATAGCACCCCTGCAATGTGAGTGCAACCTGAATCTCCCAAACCTGCCCCTTGAGATGGCTGGCAAGCAATTACTCTTTTTAGAACAGGCAGCCCAACTGGTAGACGGACCACCCCAACCAAGGAGGACCATTGCAGCCGCCGCGGCAGTTTTGTCAAAACCGAACACACCCCTGGACGGCGAGTCAGGGCCAGCTAGGGATTTTGACAAGGGGGTATGTGCCACAGGCACGCTAGTACCCCCGCAATGTGAGTGTGATACTGCCACCTCCCCATATGCTCCTGAAACGGCTGGCAAGCAGGCTTCCCCTGTAGGTTGCACCACCAAAGGGGTTGTATCGGTTACAACCCCCCGCGGCTAGATCGGTGGCGGCAACCGATGTAACATCGGTCTTATAGACTGATGTTACATCGGCGGGTCCCACCGATACATTATTCCTTTGTTCTAATGTATCGGTGGGCCCGGCCGACATAAAATCGGTCTGGGCGACCGATATAACATCGGTCGCCTCTGGCCGACGTTACCGCGGGGGGTTGTAACCGATACAATCCCTTTTGCAGTGTTGTACAACCGGATTAGGAGTAAGCGCAGCCAAGGCTTTGTGGTCCACCTCGGAGCAACTGGCAGCAGGGCAGAAGGCAAAAGAGACCGCCAGACGGGCTGAAGAACTGGTACCGGAGTGTTATCACCGGTTCCTGAAGATGTTCAAGAAGAAAGAATCCATGAGGCTACCACCCCGACGCCAGTACAACTTCCGTGTTGATCTGATCCCAGGCGCACGGCCCCAAGCAGGAAGAATCATCCCTCTGTCACCAGCAGAAAATACTGCCCTTGACACACTCATCCGCAACGGCCTGAATAATGGGACGATACAACAAACTACTTTGCCATGGGCCGCGCCAGTTTTGTTCACCAGGAAGAAGGATGGCAACCTCCGCCCGTGTTTTGATTACCGCAAGCTAAATGCTGCAACAGTGAAGAATAAGTACCCATTGCCGCTTACAATGGAACTGGTAGACAGCTTACTGAACACCAGCACGTTCACAAAAATAGACTTACGGAACGCCTATGGAAATCTACGAGTGGCCAAGGGTGACAAAGACAAACTGGATTTTTTCTGTTGAGCAGGGCAGTTTGCACTGCTGACCATGCCATTTGGGCCCACAGGAGCCCCAGGGTACTTTCAGTACTTCATGCAGGACATACTACTGGGGAGGATTGGGAACAACGGAGCCGCATACTTGGACGACATTATGATCTACACGCCAGATGGAGTCAACCACAAGGAAGCGGTCACGGGCATCCTGAAGATATTAGAGCGCCAGCAACTGTGGCTGAAACCCAAAAAATGCACTTTCTCAAAGCTGGAGGTGGAATATCTCGGCCTATTAATATTGTGTAACCGGATCCGGATGGACCCTACCAAGGTACAAGCCGTGACAGACTGGCCACCGCCGAAAAACGTAACTGAACTCCAGCAATTCATTGTATTCTCTAATTTTTACCTCCGCTTCATCAACCACTTCTCCGGAGTGGCGAGACCCCTGCACAATCTGACCAGGGACAAGACACCGTACATATGGACCCAGGCCTGCCACGCGGCTTTTGAGGAATTGAAAACGGCGTTTACCACCGCCCCAATCCTGAAGATTGCGGATCCCTCCCGCCCGTTCATACTAGAATGTGATTGCTCTGATTACGCGCTTGGCGCAGTCCTCTCGCAAGTCTGCCCTAAAGACAAGGAGTTGCACCCGGTGGCCTACTTATCACGATCCCTAGTCCAGTCCAAACAAAACTAAAAGGTATTCGACAAGGAACTCCTCGCCATAGTAGCAGTGTTCAAGGAGTGGAGGCACTACCTCGAGGGGAACCCCAACCGCCTCACCGCGGTAGTCTATACGGACCACCAAAAACTTGAAAGCTTCATGACAACAAAGCAATTGACCAGACAACAGGCGCGGTGGGCAGAGACAATGGGATGCTTTGACTTTGAAATTATCTTCTGCCCTGGCCGCCAGTCTTCCAAGCCTGACACCCTATCCAGACGCCCGGACCTTGCGCCACCAAAGGGGGAGAAGCTGTCGTTTGGGCAACTGCTACGACCGGAGAACATCACCCCCCAAACGTTTGCTGAGGTAGCTGTGTTTGACGCAGCCACTTGGTACAAGGACAAATCCATCAACCTAGAAAACGCGGAACATTGGTTCCAGGTGGATGTGTTGGGGATTGAGGGACCTCCACCACACAAGGAACCATGAACGGGCGTTGAACTGACCCAAAAGATAAGGGAGTTGTCTGCTTCCGACAAAAGAATTCAGGGACTGTTGGCTGACAATCCCAATGAAAGCTCCAAGTACAGTGTTGCAGACGGGATCCTGTACAAGGCGGGCTGTATAGATGTCCCCAACGACCCGGAGCTCAGGCGCCAAATCCTGAGGAGCAGGCACAATAGCCAATTGGCAGGACACCCCGGCCGAGCCAAGACCATGTCACTAGTGCGCCGCTGCTTCCAATGGCCCGGCATGAAGAAACTCGTGAACCAGTATGTTGACGTCTGCGAGTCCTGCCAACGGACAAAACCATCCACACACGCTTCTTTGGCTTGCTCAAACCACTCCTGATACCAGCCGGCACATGGACCAACATCAGCTACGACATGATCACTGATCTGCCGCTATCTGAGGGGGACGACAGCATCCTGACGGTGGTCGACCGCCTCACGAAGATGGCCCATTTCCTGCCGTGCAACAATTCCATGAACGCGGAAAGGCTAGCAGATCTGATGCTCAAAGACGTATGGAAGCTACACGGGACCCCAAAGACAATTGTGTCTGACAGAGGTAGCATATTTGTTTTGCAGATAACCAAGAAACTCAACAAGCGCTTAGGGATCAAGCTACTACCGTCAACGGCGTACCACCCACGGACCAATGGAAAATCAGAAATCACCATCAAGGTGGTGGAGCAGTACCTACAACACTTCTCACAGTACCGGCAGGACAACTGGGACGCACTCTTAGCAACGGCCAAATTTGCGTACAACAACGCCGACCACACGTCCACAGGGACGTCCCCATTCAGAGAAAACTACGGGTACGAGCCCACATACGGGGGAATCCCGTCGCTTGACCAGTGTGTACCAGTGGTGTTGTCGAGGCTATCACAACTGGAGGAAGTGCAGACAGAGCTACGGTACTGCTTAGAGGAAGCGCAGGAGGCCATGAAAAGACATTTCGACAAAGGAACCGGGACAACACCCAACTGGAAAGTGGGCGAGGAGGTATGGTTGAGTAGCAAGAACATCTCAACCACAAGACCAAGTCCCAAGCTAGCGCACTGCTGGCTGGGCCCCTTCCCTATAGCCTCTAAAATATCACAATCCGTATACAAACTAACATTGCCTCTCTCTATGAAAGCTATACACCCAGTTTTCCACATATCAATCTTGAAGAAATACACGCCTGTAAGAGCCAGTTAGGCTCTTCACTATTCTCTTACGGAGGATGGATGGCTAGACAAGACTTTTAGTCTTGGAGAGAATTCTAGAACCAAACGTAGTGGAATTGCTAGCGCGGTAGATGGATCAGGTCAGTTCTCTGTATATACAAGCTTTTTCAGAGAAGAAAGAAAGGAGGAAACAACAAGGGAAAGGAATGAGATGAATGAAAGCAGAGAATGAAGAAAAGGGTCGGCTTACCTAGCGCAGTAGATGGATCAGCTCAGTTCTCTACCGAGCTAGGAAGGGGCGGAAGCATGAGGACTAAGTAGACCATGATTATGTAATGGGTCTTGTGAAAGTGAGTGGAGCGGGGTTTCACAGTCTCCCCCCCTATAAGAGTGAGCTAGGAGGTGAATGAGGAGCTGTAAATGAGATGACAAGGGTGAGATGAGGAAGTGAAAAGAAGCAAGGAAGGAACAATGGGGAGCGGAAGAGGGGGAGAAAAGAAAACAGGGGAAGATAGGGGAGGGGAGGAAAAGTGGCACTGCCAGAAAAGTTGGATCGGATGGCCGCATCCAAGTTTATATCGGATGCGGCCATCCGATTCAAACTTGGGCGCGCGCCACTGAGTGAATCGCTCACTGATTCAAACTCAGCGGCCTGGGCGTTTGGCCACCAAGTTTGAATCGGTCAGCAATTCACTCGGTGGCGCGCGCCCGAGTTTGAATCGGATGGCCGCATCCAATATAAACTTGGATGCAGCCATCCGAGCCAGATTTTCTGGCAGTGTGGGGAAAACGGAACAAGGGGAGAAAATAAAAGGAAGGAAAAGGCAGGGGAGTGGTCGCATGAGATCCTGAAACGCGTTGCCGTCCTTCAACCTGAAACAAGGGCCGGATGTCGCCGTCTGTCCGATGTCCGCCCCGAGGACTGTAGGGGGAAGGCGCAAAAGCAGTGCTCACAACGTGGCCAAGGTAATGTTTTATGGATAGCGGCGTATCACGCTTGGAGGTGCACATTGGGAGGAACTTACTTTTGTGGTTCCACCGACACGTCCTCTTCTCCCGTGCAGCACGGTTTCAGTTTTGAGATATGAAGAATCAGATGCCGTTTGTCTCCGTCCGGGAGGTCTAGTGTCACACTTTGGCCGTCATTGAAGACCTTAATGACGCGGTAGGGTCCTTCAAATCGTTCTTTCAACTTGTTGGTCCCACCTTGATGCTTTCCCCACCAGTCAGCCAAGTTCAGGAAGACCCATGAATCCTCCTTGATGGGTGGGGTGCGGCGCCTGTGTTTGTTGTGTTGCAAGGCTTGACGAATGCGGCTGGCAATAAGCGTGTCCCTGGCGTTGAGCCATGAACCCTCCCGTTGCTTGAGCCAGGCAGTCAGCGCTGGCGGGTCTGCGATTGAACCCGCAGCGGATGGGAAGAGGTTGCTCCTCCGCCCAAAAATCAGGTCGAATGGGGATGCTCCTGTTGCTACATTGATAGCCAAGTTGATGGCGAATTCAACAACCGGCAGGGCTTCCAGCCAACGTGTCTGTTGCTTTGCCGTGAATGTTTGGAGAACTTGGCCAACTGTCTTGTTGGTGCGTTCTCTTCGGCCGTCTGCTTGAGGGTGGAAGGCGGATGACATATGGACGGTTGTGCCAATTTTGGACATGAGACATTTCCAGAATTTAGATGACCAGATTTTGTCTCGGTCCCCGAGGATTGTCCTTGGGGCCCCGAAGATACCAAGCCAGCCCAAGAAGAATTGGCTGGCTGTTTTTTTGGCGGAATTGGATTGGAGGCAGGGAATGATCCGGGTAAACCCCGAGAGACAGCACGTACATTTTAGGATCATGTCATAGCTACCGGAGGACTTGAGCGGTCCTACAAGATTGATGGCGAGGCCTTGGAGCGGGACACAAGGAAACAAAGGGGTGATCATGTGCCCCGGGGAGGCCGTGGTGGTAGCCTTGGTGCGCTGGCAGGTGTCGCAGTTTTGGATGAATAGAGCGATCTCCTTGGCCATCTGGGGCCAGAAGAAATCCCGTCGCAACTCCGTTACCGTCTTCAGGTAACCCAGATGACCTAGCCGTTGATGGGCTTCATGGATGAGATTCTGTCGTAGATGTTGAGGTTGTGGCGAAATGGCTCAGGAGGCAGTGATGACAAGAGAAATGAGAAGAGTGCCAAGAGGGATGAAAGACCCCTGTTGGGAAAGGTTCGTAAGAAAAAAGAATGAAAAACCAATGTTTTTATTCCTTAGAGCTAGGCTAGTTTAAATAGGCTAGATACAAGGTTGAAAATGTGGTTGAGGAGAAATTGAATAAAAGACCTTTTTGAATAAAAACTGAGAGGAGGAAAAGAATATGAGTTCTTGAAAGAAATAACTAGACAATTCATCTCAGTCTCTTTTAGTCAAGCTAGAAAATTAATCAAGAGAAAACATAACTTCCACCACAGATATTCAGGGGCGTTAATTCTAAACAATCAGTTCTTATGAATCAAATAATGAAACTAGAAAAAGAAAGAAGTCAAGAATGAGTCATGAGTTGGAGATCAGGAAACTACTGGGGGTTCTAATTAGACCAACAAAGAGTGTGACAGTCATACAAAAAACAAGCTACTTTTGACTAAATTTCAGTCTAAATCAAGAAGATTCAAGAAAGAAGAAAGTGGATTTTAGGGAGGAGTAGACGGAGAAACATGAAAACTCAACAGTAGGGTCGGGATGGCTGGGATGACGAGCCTCCCATCAAAGAATAACAAGTCATCCTGTTCCACGCAATCCTTACGGAGGGGGAGGGCTTTGCGGAGAGACGCGCAGAAGGGATCTGATGTGTACCCCTCCCAAACCTGTGCCGTCAGCGCCGACAAGAGTGAAGATCCGAGTTCTGCCAGCACTACGACACAGGCAACGTCAGTTGGGCTGATATCGTCGTCCCGGTCAGGAGTTTTTCGCTAGAGGGCATTGGCTATGGAATTGTCCTCACCGCGGATGTATTTGAAATTAAGATTGAAATCCGCTAGGATTTCTGTCCAGCGAGCCTGCCGGCGGCTGAGGTTGCGTTGCTTGAGGAGGTGGACAAGAGAGTGATGGTCTGTTAAAACATTGACCTTCATTCCCAACAGGAGCATCTTCCACTTTTGTAGTGCGTGGATGACTGCGAGGAGCTCCTGTTCATGGACCGGGTAGATAGTTGCGCTCGGCGGATGTCATCTGGTGGGACTCATACGCTATGGGATTGGCAATCTTCCAATCCTTGCCTTGGAACAGCGCGGCGCCTAGTCCCGAGCCACTAGTGTTGGTGAAGAGCCAGAGTGAATCCTCCAACTCAAAATCGACGTTCTTGAGGCAGGGAAGTGACGTCATGATCCGTTTAATGTTCAGGAAGGCTTTTTCTTCTGCGTCGCCCCATTGAACTGGCGGGGGTCCAGTTTCGTGCTGGTGAGAGGTGTCAGGGTCCCCACGTATTTTTGGAGGCCCCAGATGAACTTCTTCATCCACTGCACGGTGCCAAGGAACTTTTTGACATCGCGGGGAGATTTTGGGGTTGGCCAGTCCTGGAATTGCGTGATTTTCTCCCCATCGGAGCAGATGCCGTCCTGAGAAATCCAGTGTCCCAGGAATTTGACTTCACACCGGAATAGGTTGGTCTTCTTGGGACTGCAGTACAAGTTGGCCGCCTGTAGACGGTCCAGTACAAGGCGGACATGAGTGTCGTGGTCAGTCACATTGTTGGAGAACACCACGATATCATCAAGGTAGACTACACAGATAACGTTGATGAGCTCACCCAGGGCCTCTTCTAGGCGGGCTTGGTGGGTTGCTGGGGCGTTTGTCAGCCCCATTGGCATGACACACCACTCCATAAGTCCCCAGGGCGTTTTGACAGCCGTGAGTGGAATATCCTCTTCCCTCATACAAGTCTGGAAGAAGGCATTGGTCTGGTCTAGTATGGAAAAAATCTTTCCTGTTGCCACCAGCTGGACGAGCTCGTCAACGTTTGGGAGTGGTGACCAATTGCGCACCGTGAATCTATTCAGTGTGCGGTAATCACACACCCACCTTGGGAGGGCCGTAGGGTCCTTCTTTGGGATTATCATGGAGGGCGAGGCGTACTGACTAGTCAATTGACGGATGCAACCCGCCGCCTTGTGCTGGTCAATCAGTTGGCCCCACGCCTTGATATGTTTCTGGGGATAAGCATACTGTCGCTCGTTGATCACAGCGTCCGGGTTGGTTAGGATGATCTTGTCAGCTTGCTACTATGACAGAGCCAACCTGAAAAAAGTAACATAAAAAGAGACATTATTACTACAGTATTAAAACCCACTTATATGATTAATAATGCACCAAAAACTCAGCTTACTCATTTTTATCCAATAAGCTTAGCAAAGTCCTGGCACCATAAAAATAAGTACTGAATTAAAATAACAACTACTTTTTACAAAAATACTAAATAACTTCTAAAAACTTGAGGATAATTTAGAATATTATGTTATATTCTGAATCCTCATGCTAATTAATGTAGGGTCCCTCACTGGAAGTACCCCTAGATTCCTACTCCTTCACCTTGAACCAATTACCCGTAAGAATTGGCCACAAACATATGTCACACAGACCTTACACACGTATGTACTTGTTATATATGCATACTATATGTGAAATGACCAATTATGGACTTATAATTGAGGTTTTGTGTATAGTTTGGGAGTTAGGCCCAATTGGGGTTTAAACCTCCAACCAACGCTGCAACCAATATGGTATTTGCAATATATTGGCATGTATCTTTTCACGTATCAGTGCCTTGACAAAAATTCTTTTATGGCCAATGTGATTCCCTTGGGCACCTCTACCAGCAAATATGGTTGTTGGCCATTTTTGTTGATCCAAATCCCTGTGAACAAATTGCGTATTGTAGTGGTTGCAGCGTTGCTCCAACCCCGCGCGTGGATTATATAATCCAATTGGAAATTGGCCAAATGCGTCGAAATAGCTAATCCCCTAGTTACCACATATGTACAAGTGTAAATAGGGTAAAAGTAGATTCTACGTGGTTTATTTACAAGATTTTATTAATAAAAGCCTTGAATACATAAGAGTAACATGGCCAGTGTGGCCTTTAATGATTGGCCTTAGCCATTTGTGGCCCATTTGCGTCATTTGTGGCCCATTGCAGATACAATCACACGTCAGTGTTGTTATTTACCTTAGTTACAATGACTAAATAGGTTATTAAGGTCATGGAAAGCACTTGTGACACTGAATTAATGACCAGCAGTGTCATTGGGATGAGCCTTGTTAGTGCCAATTTCCCAAATTGGCCACATTGCGCTGAAAACCAGTTACTACACGCACACAGGCAGAAAGGTCCTCCACTATGAGTGAAATTAGTATTTATAGAGCCCTCTTTCCACGCCAAAAGTTGTTCCCCATCATCAATTATTATTACAGTCAATCAGTTACACCGTGTCCTGTCCTTATTTCAGTTACTCTACCCTGTTTTGCCTGTTTTATCAGTGGTGTTCTCATTAAATCAACCATCCTACGTGTCCAGCTCCTGCGCAGAAACACTTCAATCTACCCAGAAGCTCTACTTCACCCCCCTAGGTGGCTTTTTGGCTTGAAAGAAGCAATAGTGAGTACTTCTTTCATCCTTCTGTCCCCATTCTGGTTCCTTAATTGGAAAAGCACTTTGGTACCACCTTCTGTTACGCAGAAACCCATTGTTTGCTTAATCAGATGCCACCCTGCTTAGCAGATCTCTGATCTAGAGGGCACCTACAAACACCCCTGCGCCAGCAGGCCCCTCTATAAAAAAGAATTATATTCTTTTTATTTCTTTCTTCACTACTTTTCTACGTGAAAATATCCCACTTTACCCTTCATTTGCACTCTTGTCACCTTGTGTAGCTAAAAGGTACCAGCCCTTGGCATCACAGAGGCTGACAGATCTTGTGCCTCACGTGCGACAATTTTTTTTGGAGTTTTTCCGGGAAGGAGCCGTCCCGAATGAGTCCCTCCGCCTCGGCCTCCTCTGAGACCGCGGGAATATTTGCTGGGAAGAGATCACAATAGTCGGCGAGGGCTTTTTTCTCCGCAGTCACCCAATTTGGGTTGCGGTCACTTACACAACTTGTCATTATTTCATATGGGATATCAAGTAAAAATTTTGGGATATCTGGGATATCAACGTGTTTTTTTTTTTCTTTTTCTTTTTCTTTTTCTTTTTCTTTTTCTTTTTCTTTTCCTTTTTTTTTTTTTTTTTTTTGTTGTTGGGTGTTTCATTTTTTTGAATGGTTTTCAAAAAATTAAAAAAACTACTAAATATAAACCCATTACCGTAAGGAATACACCAAAATTTTCTCTCAATGAGGTGCAAATTTTTGTCTCCTCAGATTTTTGGAAAAATGTACAGTTGATTTTTAAATAATTTTTGAACAAAATTTTTGGACAAAGGTGTGTTCAAATACAAGGAGGTGGATTGCCAGGTTTTTACTGCCAAGACGATTACGTCAGATGGCTTCATCTGCTCTTACATCGGACGTTTTGAACCAATTTTACATTGGTACAAGCACTGCATACACTACAATGTATGCCGTACGGGATGCTGAGTAAGACATTACGGGATATACGGGATATCTTGTAGTGGTCAACTTTTTCAAACCACCCTCATATAACATCACCATATTACCAAACTGTAATATCCCAATATAACAATATCATATCATTGTCATATTAAAAGATAACACCATCATATCACTATCATATCACAAGACAACAATATTGTAAGCACTATCAGCATTAACCAGTCAAACATGGCTGGTCAAGAAATGCTCAAACAGCCGTGTTCAACCAGTGATCTTGGACAGGCACCGTCCAACCAAAGCGCATGCTGGCCATTCAAGCGGGTATGCCCAATCAGTTCCTGGCTGGTGGTGACCGGTTTCAATCAAAACAATTGAACAGGCCCATCCAAATGGCTGGCACGTGCTTGGGTCAGACAGTGCCTGTCCAATCACTGGTCAAACACAGCTGTTCAAGGACTGCTCAATCAGCTTTTTTTGACCAATCAATTCCAGCAGTGAAGCTTACCTCACTCCAAGCTTGCATCAAATAAGGACTTCAGTAATCCTCAAGTTTCCACATGCCAACTGCCGGGAATTGAGCAAGTTTTTATTTCAGTGCATCACCCAGGGGCTGTCCCAGTGCCTTTCCACAAGAAGTGCTTGACCTGATCAACAAGTGCAACAAAATTGGTAAGCTCCATGCAAAACATCTGTACTAATGTGGAAAACCTTCCAAAGCAATCTGCAGATTGCTATTTCATGCAAAACATTAGTACAAATGTTTTGTGTGGAGTTTAGGAATTTTGTTGCACTTGTTGATCAGGTCAAGCACTTCTTGTGGAAAGGCACTGAAACAAGCTGGTTCAGTTTTCCTCCTTTTGTGCCCTCTGCTCCCTGATGTCACACAAAGATACTGTCCTTTGTATTTTCCAAAATCCCTTTCCCATCTGCCGGTTCCTCCCTGCAGACATCCATTTAAACCATTCCCAGCCTTTTCTGCACCCCAAACTGTGACGCCATTCAACCCTACTACAATCCATTTCTGTTCTCAAATGCAAAAGTATTCAACAGTCACCAACAACCAAAAGGCTTGTTGTCACAAGTGGTTTCTGCAGTTGGTGCTCTATAGTCTCACTTTGATAATCTGTCATTGCGGCAAAACCTTTAGCATAATGCCTTTTGCCTGTCAAGATGTGGCTTCACGTGTCAAAATTTCACAAATCACCTATTTTTCCCTTGTTTTTTCAGAAAAAAAGACCCTTTCAAATGGTGAATCAAAAACCTAGATGTTACCAATGGATGGCTGTGAGCCAAGGATTGATTTTCACATAGTGGTGTGGTAGTACACACATTTTGCTGGTCAAGATTGGGCTTCACACATCAAAATTTCACAAATTACCTATTTTTCCTGTGTTTTCTCAGGAAAAAAGACCCTTGCACATGGTGAAACAAAAAACATAGATATGGCCAATTGATGCCTGTGAGCCAAGTTCTGATTTTTGTATTGTGATGTGGTAGTAACACATGTTTTGCCCGTTGAGATTTGCCTTCATGCATCAAAAATTCACAAATTATCTAGTTTTCTTGTGTCTTCCCAGGCACTGCCGGGATTAACCGGTCAAACACGGAAGTTTGAGAGGTGCTCAAACAGCTGTGTCCAACCGGTGGTTGGATGGGCACTGTCCGACCAAAGCAAGAGCCAACTGGTTGGACAGATTTGTCTGACCGGTCCTGGCTGGTCCTGTGCGACCGGTCCAGGAACTGATCAGACAGGCCTGTCCAACCCGCCGGCAGGTGCTTTGGTTGGACAGTGCCTGTCCAACCACCAGTAAAACACGGCTGTCCGACCACCAGTTGAACACGGCTGTTTGAGCACCGCTTGAACTGCCGTGTTCAACCGGTTCATGCCGGCAGTGAGGAAAAAAGACCCTTTCACATGGTCAATCAAGAACATAGATATGACCAATTTATTCCTCTGAGTCAAGGGTTGATTTGCATATAGTGGTGTGGCAGTCTCATGCAGCCGTTTGCCTGTTAAGATGTGGCTTCACGCATCAAAATTTCGCAAATTACCCGCTTTTTCTGCATTTTCTCATGAAAAAAGACCCTTGCACACGGTGAATTCAAAACATAGATATGGCCAATTAATGCCTTTGAGCCAAGATTTAATTTTCATATAGTGGTGTGTTATTATCACATGTTTTGCCTGTCAACATTTGGCTTCATCCATGAATATTTCACAAATCACCTTTTTTTTGTGTTTTCTGAGGAAAAAGTGCATTGCACATGGTGAAACAAAAACATAGATATAGACTATTGATGCCTGTGGTCCAAGGTTTGGTTTATATAAATTGGTGTGGTAGTATTGCATGTTTGCCTATCAAGATTTGGCCTCACACATCAAAATTTCACAAATTACCCATTTTTTCTGCATTTTCTCATGAAAAAAGACCCTTGCGCATGGGGAATCAAAAACAGGGATATTCCCAATTGATGCATGTGATTCAAGGTTGAAATTTCATATAGTGGTGTGGTAGTATCATTCCTTTTGCCTGTCAAGATTGGGCCTCACACACACCCAAATTTCACAAATTACCTATTTTCCTGTGTTTCCCCAGGAAAAAAGAGCCTTGCTCAAGGTGAATCAAAATCATAGGTATGGCCAATTGATGAATCTGAGTCAAGTGTTGATTTGCAAATAGTGGTGTGGTAGTATCATGCCTTTTGCATGTCAAGATTTGGCTTCACGCATCACAATTTCACAAATCATCTATTTTTCCCATGTTTTCTCAGGAAAAGAGACCCTTGCACATGGTGAATCAACAACATAGATTTGTCCAATTGATGCCTCTGAGTCAAGTGATAATTTGAGTATAGTGGTGTGGTAGTATCATGCCTTTTGCCTGTCAAGATTAGGCCTCATGCACCAAAATTTACCAATTACCTATTGTTCCCATGTTTTCATCAGGAAAAAGACCCTTTCACATGGTGAATCTGAAACAAAGATATTATCAATTGATGCCTGTGAGCCAAGGATTGATTTTCATAAAGTGGTGTAGTGAGCCTGGGTCTCTTATGTGACAACAGGACACAAGAAAGGGGAGCACAATAGTTGATTCCAGAAAGGATAAGGAGAGGACAACTATTGTGAAGTAGAGAAGGAAGAAGGAGAGGAAGAAGAATGGGGTTATAACTATGAATATAATGATCTTTGGCCTTCTATGGGCTATTCTGGTTCTCTCCTTAAAGGAGGATGATTTAAGGGCGGCTAAGCTTAACCCCTCTTCTCTTAAGAAACAGAGAAGGTCCAGTCAAAGACTGCCTTGCTTTTTTATGCCAAAAAAAACTGGCAAAGGTTGTGTAGCAGGAAACCTATGCGGATTTTATCAGCAGTCCACAGAAGCACAGATGATATGTTTATTGGTTTTGTTCTTTATTTGATTGGAGAAGAAGATGAGCAGGATGGATGAAAAGATCAAGAGCTCAGAAGAACTTTGAAGGAAGAGAGAGCTTGGAACAAGCTGCTTACTATTCAATCAGATGACACCAAATGACCACGACAACGTAGGGATGTGATGGAATCTGTTTTGATTGAGTAGTGAGGAGTGATGTTGTCCAGAGTTGTCTGATTCTTCTAAGTTGGTGGTTCTGAGTGATGATGAAGTTTTTCATTCAGCCAGCTGAAAAAATGGTTAACCTTGTTGATTGAAATGCATATATTCAATATGGTTTGAACTCAGAAAATAATAGATGTTCAAGGTGTAATTACTCCTCAATTATACATCACAACTATGGACAATAATAGATGAAAATGATCAGAAAAATAAGGGGAATCTGAAGGGGACATTGTTGAAGCTTTTTGGGAAACAGTGTTGTCTCTAAGGCTTACAGGTGTGATAGTCAACACATTTTGACAGTCAAGATTGGGCTTCACACATCAAAATTTCACAAATTACCTAATTTTCCTGCGTCTTCCTAGGCAAAAAGACCCTGGCACATGGTGAACCAAAAACATAGATATGGCAAATTGATTTCTTCAAGTCAGGGGCTGATTTTCATCAAGTGGTGTGGCAGTATCATGCCTTTTGCCTGTCACAATTTGGCTTCACACATCAAACTTTCACAAATTACCAATTTTTTCTGTCAACTTTCCTCATGAAAAAGGACCCGTGCACATGGTGAATCAAAAACATAGAAAGGAAAAATTGATATCTGTGAGTCAATTTGCATTCTTGATATATTGGTGTGTTATTATAACATGTTTTACCTGTCAAGATTTGGCTTCATGCATGAATACTTCACAAATTACCTTTTTTTTCAGTGCTTTCTCAGGAAAAAGAACCTTTGCACATGGTGAAACAAAAAAATAGATATAGAAAATTGATGCCTGTGAGACAAGGTTTGATTTTTATATAGTGGTGTGGTATTCTTGCGTGTTTTGCTTGTCAAGATTTGGCTTCACACATCAAAATTTCACAAATTACCCGTTTTTTCTGCATTTTCTCAGGAAAAAAGACCCTTGCACATGGTGAATCAAAAATTTAGATATGGCCAATTGATTCCTGTGAGCCAAGTATTGATTTGAATCTGGTGGTGTGGTAGTATCATGCCTTTTGCCTGTCAAGATTGGCCTTCAGGCATCAAAATTTCACAAATTCCCTTTTTATCCCATGTTTTCTCAGGAAAAAAAACCTTTGCACATGGTGAATCAAAACAAAGATATAGCCAATTGATGCCTCCTGTGAGCCAAAGTTTGATTCTCACATAGTTGTGTGGTAGTATCACGTGTTTTGCCTGTCAAGATTTGGCTTTGCACATGAAAATTTCCCAAATTACCCATTTTTTCTGCTTTTTCTCAGGAACAAAAACCCTTTCACATGGTGAATGAAAAATTTAGATATGGCCAATTGATGTGTCAGAGTTGAATATAGTGGTGTGGTATTATCACGCCTTTTGCCCATAAAGATTTTGCTCCACGCATCAGAATTTCAGAAATCACCAATTTTTCCTGTGTTTTCTCACAAAAAAGACCCTTGCACATAGAGAATCAAAGACATAGATACTTTCAATTGATGCCTGTGAGCCAAGGTTTGATTCTCATATAGTTGTGTGGTAGTATCACATGTTTTGCCAGTAAAGATTGGGCTTCACACATGAATATGTCAAAAATCACATTTTTTTTCTGCCTTTTCTCAGGAAAAAAGACTCTTTCACACGGTGAAAAAAAAAAGATATAGACAATTGATGCCTGTGAGCCAAGGTTTGATTTTCATATAGTGGTGTGGTATGATTGCGTTTTTTGCCTGTCAAGATTTGGCTTCATGCATCAAAATTTCACAAATTACCTCTTTTTCCTGTGTTTTCTCAGGAAAAAAGACCCTTGCACATGGTGAATCAGAAACAACAATATTGCCAATTCATGCCTGCAAGCCATGGTTTGATTTGAATGTAGTGGTGTGATAGTATCATGCCTTATCCCTGTCAAGATTGGGCTTCACACATCAAAATTTCACAAATTCCCTATTCATCCTGTGTTTTCTCAGGAAAAATGGACCCTTGCACATGGTGAAACAAAAACACAGATATAGCCAATTGAGGCCTCTGAGTCAGGTTTTCATTTACATGCAGTGGTGTTGTAAAATTGCTCCTTTTGCCTGTAAAGACTTGGCTTCACGCATCAAAAGTTCACAAATTACCCATTTTTTCTGCATTTTCTCAGGAACAAAGACCCTTTCACATGGTCAATCAAAAACATTGATATGGCCAATTGATGCCTTTGAGCCAAGATTTCATTTGCATATAGTGGTGTGGCAGTATCATGCCTTTTGCCTTTCAAGATTGGGCTTTGTGCATGAAAAATCCACAAGGGTCTTTTTTTTTGTGAGAAAACACAGGAAAAATGGGTAATTTGTGAAATTTTGATGCGTGAGGCCCAATTTTGACAGGCAAAGGCATGATACTACCACACCACTATATGAAAATAAAACCTTGGCTCACAGGAATCAATTGGCCATATCTATGTTTTTGATTCCCCATGTGCAAGGGGCTTTATTCATGAGAAAATGCAGAAAAAGTGGGTCATTTGTAAAATTTTGATGTGTGAAGCAAAATCTTGACAGGCAACCATGCAATACTACCACACCACTATATATAAATCAAACCTTGACTCACAGGCATCAATTTTCTATATCTATTGTTTTTTATTTCATCATGTGCAAGGCACTTTTTTCCTGAGAAAACACAAAAAAAATTAAGGTGATTTGTGAAATATTCATGGGTGAAGCCAAATCTTGACAGGCAAAACACATGATACTACCACAGCACTATATGCAAATCAAATCCTGGCTCACAGGCATTAATTTGCCATATCTATGGTTCTGATTCACTGTGTGCAAGGGTCTTTTTTCATGAGAAAACACAGAAAAAGAGGGTAATTTGTGAAATTTCAATGCGTGAAGCCACATCTTAACAGGAAAAAGGTGTGATACTGCCAAAACATTATATTCCAATCAACCCTTGTCTCACACCAGGGGAGAGGAGGAGGCACTCTCCAGGGAGTTCCATAGCTTAACTTTTTTCTGTAACTCTGGTGGATAACTCCCCTACATCTTTCTTTGAACTTCACAAAGTATTGGTTAACTCATGTTGAACTCATCTGGAATTTGACTTGAATTTCGTTTAATCTGTATAATAAAGATACTCAAAACAAACTTTTAATTCAAGTTGAATTGTTCTTCAATTAATAAATTGATTCTGGTGAAAATCAAGACTGTTTGATTGAAATTTTAGTAGTGTACAAAAAAGTTATTCACAAAGGATGATAATGTTCCAAAAGATCATCATGGCCAAAATCTTCTTTGAAAAAATTGGTTAATAATTGTATTATACTATTGAATTCTTTACCTTCTGAATCCAAATAAATCTAAGAATTTGCCCTGACATTAGCAAACATTTGCTGCAATTGTACCACAACATGCAACAAGATGGTAACCTTCTCAGTCCAAAAACTGATTGAAGTCAATCCGGGGAGTTTTAGGGTTCAGCTGGACATCATGTTGCATTGCCACACACTTTGTGGTAAGAGCGGTTTTTCATTCATTTATACATTCTCAGCTTCATGTTCCATTTCTGTTTTTTGTGAGAGGGAATTTTGAAAATGTCCCCCTATCCCGCTTGAGCGGGATAGGGGGACATTGTCAAAATTGGTTTCACAACACATAACCAACACAAACTAGTAATCATCCATGAAAAGCCCAGCCTGTTGACCAGTATTTCTGTTTAACATGCATTTATTGAGCAATTGTAGTCCACAGTCATGATCAAGTTGAGCTAGAATTCAAAATAAATTCAACAAAGGTTGTTGATAATTTCACAATTTTTAGCACATCACTTCATCATTATTTCACCTTCATTTCACCTTATCAAAAGGAATAGTTCATCAAAAATTTGTGATTGACTTCTGACAGAGTTCAGACCAAAACCAGGGTCAACTTAAGCTATGGCACTCCCTGGGGAGTGCCCCCTCCTGTCCCCTGGTGTCAGAGGCACCAATTGGCCATATCTAGGTTTTTGATTCACCATGTGCAAGGGTCTTTTTTCCTGAGAAAACACAGGAAAAATAGGTAATTTGTGAAATTTTGCTGCATGAAGCCAAATCTTCACAGGCAAAACATGTGATACTACCAGACCACTATATGCAAATAAAACCTTGGCTCAGGTGCATCAATTTTCCATATCTATGTTTTTGATTCACCATGTTCAAGGGAAACACAGGAAAAATAGGTAATTTGTGAAATTTTGATGTGTGAAGCCTAATTTTGACAGGCAAAGTGTGTGATACTATCAAACCAATATATTAAAATCAATTCTTGGCTCACAGGCATCAATTTTTCATTTTTATTTTTCTGATTTGCCATGTGAAAGGGTCTTTTTTCCTGAGAAAACATGGGAAAATAGGTAATTTGTAAAATTTTGATGCATGAAGCCCAATCATGACAGGCACAAGGCATGATACTACCTCACCACTATACTCAAATCATCACTTGACTCAGAGGCATCAATTGGCTATATCTATGTTTTTGATTCACCGAGTGCAAGGGTTTTGCTTCCTGGGAAAACATGGGAAAAATAGATAATTTGTGAAATTTTGATGCGCAAAGCCCAATCTTGACAGGCAAAAGGAATGAGACTCAAGTTTTTGCCACAATGGCAGGATTATAAGAGTGAGACAGATTATAAAAGTGAGACTCTAGAGCATTAACCGCGGAAACCACTCAAGCCTTTTGGTTGTTGGTGACTGTTGGATACTTTTGCATTTGAGAACAGAAATGGATTGTAGTAGGGTTGCATGGCTTCACAGTTTGGGGTGCAGAAAAGGCTGGGAATGGTTTAAATGGATGTCTGCAGGGAGGAACCGGCAGATGGGAAAGGGATTTTGGAAAATACAAAGGACAGTATCTTTGTGTGACATCAGGGAGCAGAGGGCACAAAAGGAGGTAAACTGAACCAGCTTGTTCCAGTGCCTTTCCACAAGAAGTGCTTGACCTGATCAACAAGTGCAACAAAATTCCTCAACTCCACACAAAACATTTGTACTAATGTTTTGCATGGAATAGCAATCTGCAGATTGCTTTGGAAAGTTGTCCACATTAGTACAGATGTTTTGCATGGAGTTTACCAATTTTGTTGCACTTGTTGATCAGGTCAAGCACTTCTTGTGGAAAGGCACTGGGACAGCCCCTGGGTGAGGCACTGAATTAAAAACTTGCTCAAATGCCTGCAGTTGGCATGTGGAAACTTGAGTATTACTGAAGTCCTTATTTGATGCAAGCTTGGAGTGAGATAAGCTTCACTCAACGGTGGACCGCTACGCTACGGGATAACGATAACGTATTGATATCGTAGCAATTTTTCATGCAATACGTAATCTATTTTTGATTTTTTGGGTATTCTGACTTGCGCTACTTTACCAGTACTCAGTAACGGAATTTGTTACGTTGTAAGACTCAAAAGCGTAAGTTAATACCTTTTGCTGAATGGAGAAGGGGAATAAAGAGGTGCAAGCTCTGCCCTTCTATACTATCAGAACAACAAGACCACCAAGATTGCTTGGCAGTTTACTTATAGTGATAGGACTCATCTGGTTCAGATGACTGCGGAATGTAAGGTATGTATATGGTTGATGATGGATGTTGTTGATGATACTAGATGATGTTGACTATGACTGATGATGTTGACTATGGATGATGATGTTGACTATGACTGATGATGTTGTTACTATGTGTAGAAGGGTAATGGATGAGTGTTACGGGTTATGAGTGTCAATACAACTAGTAGGTGATGATGATAAGGGTGGATGTCAAGGGTGTATGTATATGATGAAGATGTGTTAAGATGACAAGGGTTGGGAGCTGACGCTACTCCCAAGGATGGATGATGATGAAGGTAATGAGTTCTGGGAGCTGACGCTACTACCAAGGATGGATGATGATGAAGGTAATGAGTTCTGGGAGCTGACGCTACTACCAGGGATGGATGATGATGATGGTGATGATGTCTGGGAGCTGACGCTACAACCAAGGATGGATGAAGATGATAATGATGATGGTTTGTAGTGCAAAATGAGTTTTGGGAGCTGACGCTACTACCAAGGATGGGTCAAGATGAGTTGTTATGGGTAAATGATGATGTTGTTATTGTTGATGATGATTCCTTAAAACCTCAATATTGGGGGACTTATAATGAGGAGTGACTAGTGTTAATATACTATGGGGGATAGTGAACAATATCTGTGGATGATGAGTGAAGTGATGATATATTCTGATGGTAGAATCTGGTGAGGAAGGGGGGGGAAAGCACCTGGAGGAGAGCCTCTTTTATATCAAAATCCTGACAAATGGGGGGTGGTCAACTTGTGGTTGGAACAATTGGTCATGGAACACAGTGGAACAACAATTGATGACTAATCACAGATGACATGTGGTTGATGGAAACAAATGGAACAATGGAACAAGTGAAATGTGTGTGACTTGTGGTTCTGAACCTGAAGGAACTTTCCCTGCTACTATGGGCCTAAGTTGGGTGGAATATCCTAGAAAAAGGGGTTACCAGTGCCTAGTGGTTGAGTTGTGGTTGTTGTTTCTGTGTGACTACCCTGTGAAAGTGCCGTGTAACTGTGGGAAACTAGAATAAACTCGGGTCTAGGAACTAATATCAGCCATAACTATTGATCAAGGCATGTAACAAATATTCCATGAGCTGTTTCCTAGGATCAATTTTCCTGAAGAATGTGTTTCTAGAAGAATCTATGGGCTTATGAGTGTTTTGTATTTTGATGACTGTAGTAGGGGTTAAGGTTTAGGTGACGGGGTATGTTGATTTGCTGATACTTCCTGATCCGGTTGAGTGGTGATAAATCCGTGAGTTGTGTTCTAGAGTGAATTTTGCCGTAGATTCTGATTCTTCAATAATATCTGAGGATTTCTGAGTGGATATAAGAGAAAAAATGAGAAAGGGAAAAGAGATAGAAAAGAAATAAGAGAAAAATAGATAGAATAAAAAATTGAAAATTTGTGTCATATTTGGAACACCACAACTTTACTCTCCTTTAAATCAGCTTGTTTCTGTTATTGCCCGCATTTTGGGTGTCATGTGTTGGAATTAGTTGTGCATTATCAAGATACAAGCAATCTAATCCTTCATGACACGCAAATAAAGGGAAAAAAAGAAAAGGAAAACAGAGATTTGGAATATGGAAAATAAAAAAACAATTCACTAGATTTTATTTGCGCCAACAAGGCTGTTTAGAACCTCTCCGGCCTCCTTGAAGGAACCTGAGAGTGGAATACCTCCACAAAGCCACATTTGGCTACTCACACATTGAGTCATGGTCGTTGGTGATAAATGGCCCCAATTTGTTGTGCATACATCCGCCGCTGCTGAAAACAAGCGTTCAACCGTGGCTGAGCTGGCCGAAGTAGCCAAGTAATTGCGTGCCATTGTTGCTAGAATTGGATACATGTTTGCGTGTGCCTGTTGAAGTATTATGGTGAGATTAACAATCATGCGGTCAAAACAAAAGAAGTAACACATTACCTGCCACCACTTCAATGGATAGTGTAAGTCTTGAAGGTCAAACTTATCAAAAGTAAGATTGGCACCTAAGTATTCATCGATTTTGTTACCAGTGGGGGCGTTTGGATCCTTCAAGATGCGGGTTTCAAGCCTTCCCATCAGACCTCGTGGTATAGATTCTGATTTGCCGACCTCTTTTGGCTTGTCTTCTTCCAATGTTTCTTCTTCTGTTGGCTCTGATGCTTTCGGATTTTTTTTTGATACTCATCAAAAGCATTTTTGATCAATCTTGTGCACCGTTCATACTGCCGATTTTTTTTCCCCAAAACTAAGCTCAATGATTTCGAGTCGAAAAAAAGGATGGAGTAGAGTGGCTAAAATGAGGGCTTTACACTTCAATGCTTCATCGAGTTACTTTTGAACACGTTTGAGCATTGCCAAAAACATTGGATACATCGGATCGATTATTCGGGAGTTTCTGATCTTGTCCTCAAGAGCTTCCTTGAGGTCAAGGTACTTTGGGAGGACATGAGAGCCAGTGGGGCCGTCACCCTCAAAGGTCAGAGTGAGCTTGACAAAAACCTGCAAATGGACCTGTAAGTTTACTACTTAGATCAATCACATTAGAACTTGAGAGAAACTCTCACCTCAAGTTCGTTGTTAAGAGCTTTCATGTCGTTCCAGTCGCGTGGCAAAAAAATAATGTCATCGAATACCGCCGCAGTTGCCCTTTTGCGAGAACCTTTATTCGATTTTTTATTTCCTTGGTTTGACTGAGCAATTTCCTGATCTTCTTGTAAAATGTAATTGATGACCTGAAACAAAGAAAATCAATTAGTTATGCTACGTTGGAGAATGATATTGAGAAATTTCTGACCTCCTTGGCTTCAATTGCCCTCTTACAACTTTCATATTTTATATTCCAGCAAATTCCGTATCCGGCAATGAGCGTTGGAATTTTCTTAAGCTTCAATTTCTCCACAACCCTTCTAAAATTTCCCCTTTGGACAGCTGATCGAGTGATAATCTTGATGACCTTGTCAAGCTAGTTTTGAAGAAAATTGATGAGATTGAGAATCGATTTTCTTTAGCCAGAAAACATAATAACAAGTGAGCCCACCTTTTTGGTGAGATCTCGGAGCCTCAAAGCACCTGACGCCAATGAGTCGGGTGCATTGGGAATAGCGGCATTTGAGGCCAAACCACCAGTGGCACGTTTCAATTGCAAGGCCGTATCACCAGCAGCACATTTATCATCAGAATCAGAAGTGCTCTCGTTTTGTCCATCTTCATCTTCATCAGTGTCACCTTCATCACTGTACTCGGTCTCCTCCCCCTCATCTTCTTCTACCTCATTTATCTCCGTGGAATCAGTGTTGCCCTTGTGATTGACTTTGTTGGTGTTTGATCCTGGCAATTCGTCCTCCTCATCCTCCTCTATAGTCCGATCAAGTACCGGGAAGAAGCCCAATACGGATCGCTTGGGTGCAGCAATGATTGAAAGAGCCTTCAGGCCGGCGTTCACCACAAAAGCCAGCTTGTGGCAGGCACATCTGACGTGCATTGCTGAAGGGTCCCATTTGTTTGGGATGCCCATTGTTTTGTTGGACTCCTGATTGAAGATCAACGCCATCTCTTGGGCCATAGTGTTGTTATTGGATCCCGAGTCAGTTGTCTGAGCCAACATGTGAATATTGATCATCAAAATCAGCATGAGTTGAACGTCTTAAAGAAGCTATTTTTGTTCATCTAATAAATACTTGTCTTTTTATAAAGACCATCCTTTTTCAGAAGATGAGTTATTGGTCGAGCAAGCATGGAACCTTTGTGTTTCCAAGGGATCATCTTCAAGGTGAGATGCCGCGAGTGGTATTTCCAGTCAAAATCAATATAGGTTACAGACGCTCCAATGAAGGCAAATCTGTTTCCTTTGGTTGTCCACACGTCGTGGATCAAAGTGAATCGGCTGCTCAATTGCTGATCAAGAAAGGACCGTTAATGAATTGTATAAAATGGCAAAATCAGGAGACAAAAAACAAACTTACTTTGAGATCAGAGAAAACGTTTTGTTTCAACAAAAGATACAGGCTCTTTGCTTGTTGGGCCGACCATTTGCATCCAAAAAGGGTGGCCTCAGGATTTGCATACACAAATGCTGCGCAGAGGTATTCATCTTTGATCCGAGTCCATGGGAGTGCATGTCGGATTTGCCACGCAACAATGAGCTGGTTTAGGATAGTTTTTTTGAACTTGTGTTTTTTTTCAGTCCATGCAGTGATTGATCTCTGCTTGGGATCAATTGCTGAAGATCGTTTCTCAGCTACTGACGGCAGAAGTGTTGCACCAGCTTTTATGGCCTGGGAACGAGATGGACATCCTCGAGCATTTTTGTCGACCTGGGTTGATCCGTCCCGGTGGGTTTTGAGGTTTCCAAAAGAGCTTCCATGGGCTTGATAGGTGTTTCGGCACCACTTACACCGGTACTTGATCTTTGATCCTTTGGTGTCCTGTTCAGACAATATGAGAAAAAAAAATGAGCAGACAAGAAGAGAGTGTCTGAAGAAAGTCAAATCAAAAAGGTGCACACCCCATCCTTCCAGAACGGTGGGTCAAAGAATTCCTGGACCTTATTGTACTCATCAGCCTCTGCTTTCTTGGTTTGGCGTCCAACTTTTGCTGATATCTCTTGGATTTTGTCATCGGAATCTTGATTGAAGTCATGCGGGTCAATTTCAGTGCCTGTGTGGTTCGCCGAAGTTGCCTGTTGAAAAGAGAAGATACATTAAGCCATTTGACAAAGATTGCAAGACAAATGGATTTTTACTAACCCTCTTGTCCTGAGAATCTTGGTCATCACCAGAGGTTGCGCTATCCTTGTTACGATTCTGTCGAGTTGAGTGTTGTGATTTATACTTTCCTCTCTTTGATCTTGAATTGGATCCAGCTTTGGAGGGCTTTTGTTTTTTAGCATTAGCTGGAGGAGAATGTCTGGATTGGGAAGATTGCCCAGAAGGTGGTGGTATAGAGCTGGTTGGTATTTGCGATGAAGATTGTTGCTTCCGGCTCTTGGACAACATGCTTATCTGAGATGCGTTTAACGATTGACAAGAGTCGGCTGAGGGGACCACCATTCCCGGTCTTTGCTTTTTTGGGGTGACTCTCTGGGAGCAACAAAGAGAAGACACATTGGATTGATTGAAAGCATCTGAGTTTTCTTGCTCGGATTCAGAGATAGGCATTTTAGTGATGGTGAGACAGGGATGGATGTATAGGAATGTGGCATCCCTGCATGACCTTAAAAAAATATCCAATATCTCCGTGGGTATTGGAGTACTTACGGTATCCACGGGGGAAAAAACTCAAAATTTGCATCCGTTACGTTTCCACACCAAAAATTTCTTCAAACACCCCAGTGTTTTTTACAATCTTTTGGGGGTGTAATCCCAATAATATTTTTATAAAAAAAAATCTTTTTCTTTTCTTTTCTTTTCTTTTCTTTTCTTTTCTTTTCTTTTCTTTTCTTTTCTTTTCTTTTCTTTTCTTTTCTTTTCTTTTCAAAGAAAGAAAAGAAAGAAAAGAAAGAAAAGAAAGAAAAGAAAGAAAAGAAAGAAAAGAAAGAAAAGAAAGAAAAGAAAGAAAAGAAAGAAAAGAAAGAAAAGAAAGAAAAGAAAGAAAAGAAAGAAAAGAAAGAAAAGAAAGAAAAGAAAGAAAAGAAAAAAAAGAAATAAACATATTTTTTTATGAAAATATTATTGGAATTACACCCCCAAAAAATTGTAAAAAGCACTGGGGTGTTTGAAGAAATTTTTGTAGTGTACCAGGGTACAGTAACGCGCATAAAAGATAACGTATGTTTTGGGCGTTATCCCGTAACGCTAAAAGTTACGTTACGGAAATAGGCTAAAGTATTGAAAAGTAACGTAACGGTATTCCAGCAGTGAAGCCTTCACTGCTGGAATTGATTGGTCAAAAACAGCTGATTGAGCAGTCCTTCAACAGCTGTGTTTGACCGGTGATTGGACAGGCACTGTCTGACCCAAGCATGTGCCATCCATTTGGATGGTCCTGTTCAATTGGTTTGATTGAAACCGGTCACCACCAGCCAGGAACTGATTGGGCAGACCCGCTTGAATGGCCAGCATGCGCTTTGGTTGGAAGGTGCCTGTCCAAGATCACTGGTTGAACACGGCTGTTTGAGCATTTCTTGACCAGCCATGTTTGACTGGTTAATGCTGATAGTGCTTACAATATTGTTATCTTGTGATATGATAGTGATATGATGGTGTTATCTTTTAATATGACAATTATATGATATTGTTATATTGGGATATGACAGTTTGGTAATATGGTGATGTTATATGAGGGTGGTTTGAAAAAGTTGACCACTACAAGATATCCCGTATATCCCGTAATGTCTTACTCAGCGTGCTGTACAGCATATATTGTAGTGTATGTAGTGCTTGTACCAATGTAACATTGGTTCAAAACGTCCGATGTAAGCGCAGATGAAGCCATCTGACGTAATTTTCTTGGCAGTAAAAACCTGGCAATCCACCTCCTTGTATTTGAACACACCTTTGTCCAAAAATTTTGTTAAAAAATTATTTAAAAATCAACTGTACATTTTTCCAAAAATCTGAGGAGACAGAAATTTGCACCTCATTGAGAGAAAATTTTGGTGTATTCCTCACGGTAATGGGTTGATATTTAGTAGTTTTTTCAATTTTTTGAAAACCATTCAAAAAAATGAAACACCCAACAAAAAAAAAAAAAAAAAGAAAAGAAAAAAAAAAAACATGTTGATATCCCAGATATCCCAAAATTTTTACTTGATATTCCATATGGGATAATGACAAGTTGTGTAAGTGGGTCCTCTGATAACAAAGAAAGTTCATGTATTGCATTGGTTGATGTTTGTGGGGGATGACAAGAGCGGTAATCTAATAACTTGATGCCGGATTTGGCGCAATGGACATGACGGGATGGAATGGAGACAATGAGCTGGAATTTAGACAGGAAAGGGGTCCCCAGGATAAGATCATTTCCTCCCCCAATGGGCCCAATCCAGAATGGGAAACAATCAAAGGTCAGGTGGGAGCGTGGGTTGGTGAGATTGATCAGGGTGTAGTCCTTGAGGATGAACGGGGGGTGGAGCTGTCGTCTAGGGCCAAGCGGATGGTTGTTGGGTGACGTAGGGGTGTCCGTGAGGCTCCCAGGTTGTCCACGGTGGATTCCCGGATGAGGTTAATTTTGGCCCCTGTGTCAATAAGCCCCCGTAAGTGCTTGTCACCGCACAGCAGGTCAACAATAATCCTCTTAGGTGTCTGTGACACGCACCCTTCCTCTCCTGTAAGGCTTAACTCTTTGTCGATGGCTGCGATGGCCGCGATGGAGGCTGCGTCAAAGTCCGGGAATAGATTTTCCTCCTTGACGGCAGCGATGGCGGCGGTACGGTTGTTCGGTCTTCCCGCTGGAGGGTTGGTGGCCCTTCCGGGGCCGCCACTCGCTGAGGTCCAAGGCTTTGGTACCTTGTAGTTGGCCGGTTTGGATGGCGTCTGGAAGGAATCGGGGATCTTGACGTAATTGTGGTTGCACGGTTCGGGACACGTGCCAGGGGCGTTACCACACGTCTTCTTACAGAAGTGGCACCGTCCCTGTGAATCAAGGAAGGTGTGGATGCGCCAGATTGTCTGCTCTTTGGGCTCCGGGGTGGTCGTGGCGGAGGCCAATGATCCCGTTGGTCGTGATCTGGGAGTCAAACGCTTTGTCAGACCGTTGTAGAATTCCACAACCCGCTGTTCAAAGGCACTGTAGGTGAACGGGGTCGCTCTGAGCAGTTGTTGGTTGGTAATCAGGGCCCGTAGTTCTGGCGTCACTCCAAAGGACACCCACTCCGCTAAGTCAAAGTTGGATACAGTCACGGAGTCAACGTTGTAGGACTCCTGTGGGACAAATGATAATAGGGGGTTTCAAAGTTGGGGCAAGTCGACTTGCCTGCCAGTTGGCAAGTCGCCTTGCACGTTTTTTCTGGTCAAACTGTTGTACACCCCTCTTTCAACCTTTTTAATTTTTTTTCACTCATCACTCCATGGGAGAATTGCAGAGTGACTTGCCAAGTGGCAGGCAAGTCAACTTGCCTCTACTTTGAGTCCCGCTAATATTTGGTAAAGATCCGGCTGGGGGAAATAAACTGGTGAGTTAGGTTGAAAGGCTAAAACAGTCAGTTTACGGGTGGTTTATTGGCCTGCCCCTTTATAAATACTATACCCTTTGTAAGGAATCTTAAAATCAATATAAAAAGAGAAATGGCTGATTTCAAGATTAAGTTTACTAAGTATAGTAATCTCAATCAGACTTAGACCTTATTTGTTGTTGTATTTGAGTAGAACACTTATAACTAATGATATGGATAATCAAACCGTGGGATTGATTATGTGAAAGTGCAATAGTATGTCGGACTATTGCAGGTGATTGTCGATGATTGTTGAGTTTGTTGATGATTGATTTGATTTGTTTGTTGATTGATTGGGTTTTTTGTTGATTGATTGGGGGTTTGAGAAATGTTTTTATTGTTGAAGTTGATAACTGATTGATTGACTTATTGACTGATAACACTGATAACTACACTCGATGACTACACTTGATGACTAACTTGATGACTGGTGAGACACACTATACTCTCTTAGTAAGTGGCTGAGGAAAAATAAAACAACAGTGGTGGGGAAATGACCTCCTTATATAGGAAAAGATGAGGGAATTTAGCTCCAAGGGAAGGTCCTTTGAGGGATTTATGCTGCAGGTGAACTGGTCAGCTGCACAGCCTGCTCCTTGTTGCTATGGTTTCAGCACAGCATGACATCATTGCTGCACAGCATGACATCATTTCTGCACAGCATGACATCATTTCTGCACAGCATGACTTCATGTCTGCACAGCATGACATCATATCTGCACAGCATGACATCATTTCTGTGCCACTCCCCCCCTGTACTGTGTACAATACAGCCCATTCTTCTTCCTTCTTCTATCCTTCCATCCAGGGGCTGAAAACACCTTCCATCACCCCTTCTTTCTTCCAATCCTTCCATCTTCCATCCTGTTCAGGGTCTAGGCCTCTCCTCCTCCTGGTCCTTCTTCCCCTTCTTCCCCTTGTGTCCGCTCCTTGTACTGCTACCATCGTCCATATTTCCTGCTTGCTGTTGGTGTGAGTCTTCCTTGTTGTTGATTGCATGATGTTGGTGTATTGTGTATTCTTCCGGATTCCTTCTGTACTCCTCCCTGATATTCCTCCTCTTGTGTCCTGTTCTAGTGTACATCTTGTAACTGAACTTGTAATGTATGAAATGTACCTCTTTGGCATTGAAGCGGGAATGGAACACCACAACTTTGACCATGCTTTGAAGCGTGCAAGCTCGGTTGCTGTAGACAATGAAAGTCTCGGAGTCCGTGAGACGCAGTTCATGGATTTTTTGGTGTAGGGCAGTTCATCGATTTTTTGGTGTAGGGTGGTGCGCCACAGCGGGGGCAGGGCGAAGTCAAACATTGCCTTTTTGAAGTCGTCCCAGCTGCCCAAGACCAGATTGTCGACCAAGCTGGCGTAGAAAGCAAGCGTGTTGGTCTCCCAGATCAGTGATCCAGCAATGTGTATTTTGTCCGCATTGTGCCGGACGTCCTTTGTGGCAAAGAAAATTTGGAGCCCATGAATCCACTTGAGAAACGGCTTGATTGCCTGGAATGGTCCGTTGAACGAGGGACCATCCAAGGTCTTGAAAAGTTGTAGGTCAATACGGTTGGTCTTGGGCCGCAAGGGTGCAGGTGGTGCTTTGGTTTTGAGGGAGAGGGCAATGAGCGTTTCCTCAAGGCGCGCAATGCGTGCGGCGCTAGCCTCCCGCTTTACTTGGGCCTGCACAATACTGGCGTGTTGTGCCGACATCAGCAGGCGGAGGTAGTCGTTGGTGGATAATCCCTCAGTGGCGTCCCTTGTCTCCTCCCTGGCTTCCCGGGAAGTACCGGGGGGTGTCCCCATCTGCGGCTCCGGGTTGTTGGATCTTGATCTCAGGGATTGTGGTGGACATCTCAGGCGGCGTGCTGTTGGAACGCGCAGCGGCTGAGGGTGCAGGTGATGGAGTGTGAGAGCGGGGGTCCCTCAAACCTTTGACGGATTGTGTTGGGGAGGGGGGGCCTGCTGGAATTGAAGGTGCCGGGGAATTCGCTTGGGTGGAATAGGGTGGTCGCACAGAGGTTGGTCGGGAAGGGGTGTTTGTGATGGCTGCTTGCTCTGCGGCGGTCCTAGCGGCTATTCACGCTTGTCGGGCAGCTAAAGCCTCTTGGCGGTGACGCTCAAGATTATCAAGCTGGTGTTGCCGGCGGCGCGCAAGGTTACCTGCTCGCAATATGGCTTTGGGGTCAGGGACAATGGCATGGATGTTGTCTCCTGCTTGTTGGCGAGTCGTCATAGACTAGTCAACCAGAAAAAGGAGGAGGTAACGGAGATCGGAGTGGACAGGTCAGAATGGACAGAGAGGTCGGAACGGAATGGGCGGTTTGAGAAAAAAAAAGTGTAAGAGCCAGTTAGGCTCTTCACTATTCTCTTATGGAGGATGGATGGCTAGACAAGACTTTTAGTCTTGGAGAGAATTCTAGAACCAAACGTAGTGGAATTGCTAGCGCGGTAGATGGATCAGGTCAGTTCTCTGTATATACAAGCTTTTTCAGAGAAGAAAGAAAGGAGGAAACAACAAGGGAAAGGAATGAGATGAATGAAAGCAGAGAATGAAGAAAAGGGTTGGCTTACCTAGCGCAGTAGATGGATCAGGTCAGTTCTCTACCAAGCTAGGAAGGGGCGGAAGCATGAGGACTAAGTAGACCATGATTATGTAATGGGTCTTGTGAAAGTGAGTGGAGCGGGGTTTCACAACGCCGGATGAAATCAAGGGACAACGACAAGAGAGGCCGGAACCTGTGGTGGTGAAGGGCAAGGAGGAATGGGAGGTTGAGGAAGTGCTGGACTGTAGGGCGAAGGGACAGAAGAAGGAGTATTTGATCAGCTGGAAAGGAGGCCACAGGACAATTCGTGGGAGCCGGAGGCGCACATCACCAACTGTCAAGACATGATTAATCAATTCAACAGGAAATTCCCGGACGCAACAGCAAGACACAAGCGGTCAAGGAGGAGGTGAAGAGGGGAGAATGCAGAGCCAAGAAGAGGGAGCTTGGGCATAAAAGGGGGATAGTGTTATGAGCTGATCCGGAGCGCGAGGAACCCCATTGTTGTATCACAGACATGTCACAAGCCCGGCACTATAAGATGCGGAGGAGTGAAGATCTCAGATCTCTCCCCATCTTGCAATCTATCATATAAGGTTACAGATCTCTGAGACGCGCCGTCTCCTCTTCTAAGACGGATCCCAACATGTTGGGACTCTCAGATAAAGGTTGTCTTGCTCAATATTCATCATTGTCAACAATAAATACCAAGTAAGTGATTTTACTTGCAATCAAGCAATCCTTTTTCCTGATCATTGAAATTCATAAACATTTTTTATGATCATTGCTATTCAGATTGGGAACTCAGGATGATTTCTAATTGCATTGCTTGTCCTGTTCCTATATCTTCCATTTATTGTTATTGCACATCATTGTCTCTTGCGTACTTCTGTGCAAATTAACTCAAGCAAGTAGATTTTATGAATCAACATCAAATTGTCTGTTGTAATCTGTCAGAATCCACCTTCCCCTTGTAAAACACCTGTAAATAGGGGGGTTCAAAATAATTAGGATCTGCACAAAATTATTTTAGCAATCACCAGAAATGCTTGAATTGCTTTACACAAAATGCTTTATAAATCACATCAAGAAGGTGTAACAAATCAAGTCAACCTTTTCCAAGGCTCCTTCTTCCAATCAAGGAAGATGCTTGGCAACCGGTACTCTTTTCAGAGTTGAATTGCTGACACCCCAAGGTCACCAAATTTAAGCTAAATTTAAGCAACCCTCAAAAACTGAATTATGAACCCCCCTATAATGTATTTATGAATAACAATACTTGTAAATGTAATCATGAATATTTGCAATCTTGACTAGCTGGCTCTAGCTGGTGATTAAACTTTTTAAAAGCTGGAATAACAAGGTTCCAAAAGGCAGTGGCCAAAGAAATTCAAACCTGCTCTGATAGCAATCAGTCAGCAATCTGCTGGTCCAAAATTGGTCGGCATACCAATGTGATGACGCCAGAATTGACCGCAAATTGTTGCCAGGCAAGCTGACGGTCAACGCGGTCAAGACTGTGTCCCGTGTGTGGACGGCATACAACTGCGGGGGTTGGACAGGTCAGGTGGCCGCATATGTAGACAATTCGCCCAGCCGTTGGCACACGCGGGCTCTGGTGTATGTATTTACGAGGGTGCAAATCTGATACCTGCTAATCCTCATGTGCTTATGTAAACAACTCCCTGATCTTAATCCAATCATCACCTGGATCAACACGACTTGCAATTCTTTCCATCCAGCTTTTCAACTCCAATCCACTTTTTCTTGCTTCACTTCTTCAACTAAAATATTTACATTATATGTTGGCTTCATTCAAAACAAGTGCCACACCAGCCAATCCTGATTCAACTCCCGTCACCTCAAATGGCTCCAGGGCATGTCGGGCGCCCAATTGGGGACCCGAGAAAGACAAGCAACTTGCAAGAAGCTGGAATCTTGTAGCCAAAGATTCCAATGAATCAAATTATGAATTCTGGATCTGAGTTCTTTGCCACTTCCACCAGCATTCAGTTGGGCATCAGCAAGATGATTCAGGACTAGCAACCAGGTATGTCAGGGCTTGATAGCGGCACGCCCGAAGGGCGTGTCCACGCCCCCCCCCCAAATGCCTAAAAAAAAGGCGTGCGGGGGCTGCACGCCTTCCCATACAGGCGTGCAAACCCCGGCACGCCCTCCCCCGCATGCCGCACGCCTACAAATGGCGTGAGGACAGCCGGCTCAGCGTGCAGCCTTGCCGGACAGGCGTGCACGGCCGGCACGCCTGTCCAGCCAGGCTCACGTAAGCCTCTCAAATTGAGAGGCTTACGTGAGCCCCTTGGTTCCCTTATAGGGGTACCGAACGGTACCCTTATAAGGGTACCACTTGGTACCCTTATAAGGGTACCACTTGGTACCCTTATAAGGGTACCACTTGGTACCCTTATAAGAGTACCATTCGGTACCCTTATAAGGGTACCACTTGGTACCCTTATAAGGGTACCACTTGGTACCCTTATAAGGGTACCACTTGGTACCCTTATAAGGGTACCACTTGGTACCCTTATAAGGGTACCACTTGGTACCTTTATAAGGGTACCACTTGGTACCCTTATAAGGGTACCGTTCGGTACCCTTATAAGGGTACCAAGTGGTACCCTTATAAGGGTACCAAGTGGTACCCTTATAAGGGTACCAAGTGGTACCCTTATAAGGGTACCAAGTGGTACCCTTATAAGGGTACCAAGTGGTACCCTTATAAGGGTACCGAACGGGACCCTTATAAGGGTATCAAGTGGTACCCTTATAAGGGTACCAAGTGGTACCCTTATAAGGGTACCAAGTGGTACCCTTATAAGGGTACCAAGTGGTACCCTTATAAGGGTACCAAGTGGTACCCTTATAAGGGTACCAAGTGGTACCCTTATAAGGGTACCAAGTGGTACCCTTATAAAGGTACCAAGTGGTACCCTTATAAGGGTACCGAAAGGTACCCTTATAAGGGTACCATTTGGTACCCTTATAAGGGTACCACTTGGTACCCTTATAAGGGTACCGTTTGGTACCCTTATAAGGGTACCACTTGGCACCCTTATAAGGGTACCGTTCGGTACCCTTATAAGGGTACCAAGTGGTACCCTTATAAGGGTACCAAATGGTACCCTTATAAGGGTACCTTTCGGTACCCTTATAAGGGTACCACTTGGTACCTTTATAAGGGTACCACTTGGTACCTTTATAAGGGTACCACTTGGTACCCTTATAAGGGTACCACTTGGTACCCTTATAAGGGTACCACTTGGTACCCTTATAAGGGTACCACTTGGTACCCTTATAAGGGTACCACTTGATACCCTTATAAGGGTCCCTTTCGGTACCCTTATAAGGGTACCACTTGGTACCCTTATAAGGGTACCACTTGGTACCCTTATAAGGGTACCACTTGGTACCCTTATAAGGGTACCGTTTGGTACCCTTATAAGGGTACCAAGTGGTACCCTTATAAGGGTACCGTTTGGTACCCTTATAAGGGTACCACTTGGTACCCTTATAAGGGTACCGTT
The DNA here is from genome assembly GCA_002873125.1 of Puccinia coronata f. sp. avenae. Taxonomy (NCBI): domain Eukaryota; kingdom Fungi; phylum Basidiomycota; class Pucciniomycetes; order Pucciniales; family Pucciniaceae; genus Puccinia; species Puccinia coronata. Next base: position 41,393 of record PGCI01000362.1, on the reverse strand, counting down.
TGGTACCCTTATAAGGGTACCACTTGGTACCCTTATAAGGGTACCGTTTGGTACCCTTATAAGGGTACCAAGTGGTACCCTTATAAGGGTACCGTTTGGTACCCTTATAGGGGTACCACTTGGTACCCTTATAAGAGTACCAATGGTACCCTTATAAGGGTCCCAATGGTACCCTTATAAGGGTACCAATGGTACCCTTATAAGGGTACCAATGGTACCCTTATAAGGGTACCGCTTGGTACCCTTATAAGGGTACCACTTGGTACCCTTATAAGGGTACCACTCAGTACCCTTATAAGGGTACCACTCGGTATTCTTATAAGGGTACCACTTGGTACCCTTATAAGGGTACCAAGTAGTACCCTTATAAGGGCACCAAGTAGTACTCTTTTAAGTGTACCAAGGGGCTCACGTAAGCCTCTTGATTTGAGAGGCTTACGTGAGCCTGGCCGGACAGGCGTGCATGGCCAGCACGCCTGTCCAGCGGGGCCGCACGCCGAGCCGGCCGTCCTCACGCCATTTGTAGGCGTGCGGACGGCGTGCGGCATGCGGGGGAGGGCGTGCGGGAGTTTGCATGCCTGTATGGGAAGGCGTGCAGCCCCCGCACGCCTTTTTTTCAGGCGTTTGGGGGGGCGTGCGCACGCCCTTTGGGCGTGCCGCTATCAAGCCCCAGGTATGTCATCATGACTTGCTTCTTTTATTTATTTATTTATTTATTTATAATATCTGAGCTTGAACTAAATTCCTCCTGATCAAACTATTCCATCTTGTATTCAGATAGAAGGCTTTACGAAAGGCTTGCCTCAATTTCACGGCAATTTACAATCAAATAAAAGACAATCCACCATTGGGTTCTTCACCTGAAGATTGGCTTTTCAAGGCAAAGCAGTTATATTTTGAGGATACGACTAAGCAATTCTTCTTCAAACGACCGTGGAGCCTCTTGAGAGTCTTGGCCAAATTTAAACAGTTGATGGCTAAAGCTACCAACGGAAGGTGTTTGCACTCTATCCAGCCAAAAACTCAACTTCTTTCTCAGAAAGTGGAAGGATCATCAGACGCAGCTTTGAACACACCATCTGGTATCCACTCTTCGAAATCAAACAAATATTGTGAACGGCCCCCTGGATTCCACAACGCGAAAAGAGAAATTAAGGAAGAAGAATACTGAAGAAAAAAAATGAAACTTCTCAAGCTATCATACAAGGAGTCAGTGAAGCAATCTGCTGAAGCAAAGCGTTCAAATGATATTCAAGAGAAGCTGATGGCAATTGACAGAGAAAAAATGGCAATCAATTTGATGTTCCAGGACCCCGCCAACTGTCCAGATGAGATTTCTTGCCAGTTCTTAATTGCTCAGAAGAAGAAAATCTTCCAGAAGATCATCATGGCTTAACCAAACAAAAAAAATCAAGATGATCACCCTGAACTTGAAAAACAATGGTGTTGAACGAACTTCCAGTCTTACAAGCAATGAATCTGATGATGAATCTGATGAAGAACCTGATGAAAACAGCGACAAAAATCAAAATTCAGATACATATGTACAACCACCAAGATTGGATGCTGAATCCCCATCTCCGTCCCCTCAGTGAACCTTTTCCCCCTCCTAAAATTTTTCTTCAACCCTCTGTCTCCTCTTAATAATTGTATATTGAATTTTATGTCTTGTTTCAATAGTTTCTTTTAATCCTGCAATATTCTACACCAGCCGCAAATGCCATCCAATACAGCACCGCTTACATCCAATTCAACAGAAAAATTGAAAAAGAGAGACAAAAAATAATGGGTGAGCAACCTATAGGGGAGCAGTAATTCTGACAGCAAGAGGACTGTAAGTACAGCGGACAGTCTGAGTGACTGGAGAAAGGACACGCGAGCACACCTGTGGGCCGTGGATGGAGACAAGGTGGAAGGTTTGAATTGAGATGAGTGAGAAAGAAAACATGAAAGATACTGAGAAGAAATACAACAGGGAGCGGTACGTTGGATTAAATAATCAGGATCTTGAAGTTTGTGACTCTCATCAAATTGAGTTGAAACCTAATTGGATGTCTTGGTCACAGCGCCGTTGGTGAGAGCAGTCTGTGAATATCAATACCCCCCCTCTCTCATTGCTGGCTAATCTTAAGGTTGGTGATGATGTTTTGATGCTTCATCTTTCCAAGTGACTTGGTGCAGACTTCTGCTAGCATGTTCTGAGTGGAGATGTAGTTGATGTGAATGAGTCCTGTGTCGTGGATTTCTCGCAGCCAATGGTAGATAATGTTGATATGTTTCAACAGTTGCTGAAATATGGGATTGGTTGCCAGAGCAATGGCGCTCTGGTTATTGACGTAGACCTCGAATCTTTTGGAGAGCGTAATGTTGAGTGAAGTGAATAGGTATTTTAGCCAGACCGCCTCTTGGACCCCTTCAAAGAGAGCACGGTATTCTGCTTCTGTTGTGGAGGTTGACACCGTTTGTTGCTTTTTGGAGCGCCACAAGAGAAGACTACTGCCTAGTTAGGTGATGTAACCGGAGTAGGAACATCGGTTGTTGGTGCAGTTGGCAAAGTCAGCGTCTGTGTAGAGGTTCACATTGGATATGTCGCTGGAGCCGTCTAGGAGGATTCCGTTTGCTTGGGTGCCGGACAGATACCTGAGTAGGTGCAAGACAGATTTCCGGTGTGTAATCCCTGTTTTTTCTAGGTGTTGCAACAGTTGGGATACGGTGAAGGAGATATCTGGTTGGGTTGACACAGACAGATAGTTGAGAAATCCTAGAGCCTCACGATAGTTGACGTTAAGCTGTTTGAACAATTGCTGCTTGGCTTCCGTGGCTGTGACTAGCCTCGTTTTTGCTAGCATGGGTGTGTTGCTTGGCTGGCAGTCGAGCATGTTGTAGTTGTCCAGTATGGAGCGGGTGTATATCTTTTGGTTAAGGAGAAGTTGTTTATCTCCCTTTTGTGTCATTTTGATGTGGAGCATGTATTGCGCTTTGCCCAGGTCTTCCATGCGGAACTTTGCAGAGATTAGCTTTTTGAAGCAATCAACATCATGACTAATCATAATCATGTCGTCCACGTAAATGTGAATGAAGCATTCCCATTGAGCAATTTGCAAGACAAAGAGGCATGGATCCGCAGGCGATGGAGTGAAGCCAGCGGAGATGAAGAATTTCTTGAGTTCGCCATACCAGGCGCGAGGCACCTGTTTCAGGCCGTAGATTGCCTTATGCAGCTTGAGGCAATGGCCTTTTGGTACGTCCAATCCGGGTGGCGGCCTGAGGTAAACGTGTTCTTCTAGGTTTCCGTTGAGGAACGCATTCTTTGCATCCATTTGATGGATGTTGCATCCTCTTGAGAGACCAACAATGAGAGCCGCTCTGAGGCTGGTGGATTGTCCGGTTGGGGCATAGGTGTACCCAAAGCCCTTTTGTTGTTGAGAACCCTGAGCACACAGTCTTGCTTTGAATTTTACAACCACGCCCTTGGAGTCTTTCTTTTTCTGGAACACCCAAACTGTGCCTAGAAGCAATTTATCACCCGGGATGAGTTCAATTTCCCAAACATGGAGCTTTTCCATTGCGGAGAGCTCCTCCTCCACTGCTTTCGACCAACAGGAGGCGTTGGCCGATAACATGGCTTCTTGATAGGTGCGTGGGATCTCGGAAGCCACCATTGCGCGAGCCAGGTTAGCCCGACGCTTGGTGTGGAGGATGTTTGATTCGTTGATTGCCAAACTAATGTCTTGGGGAGCTTTGTCTGATGTGAGGACAACATCATACCCAGGCTTGGGACAAATTGACACTGCTGTTGGTGGACAGAAGGATGGGGTCTGTTGTCAGCCTTAGAGACAACACTGTTCCCCAAAAGGCTTCAACAGTGCCTTGCTCAGATTCTCCGTAATTCTAGCTTCAATTTCATATATTACATGTGCCATTGTTGTGTTGTGTTGTTCCACTGAGGAGTGGAATAATATTCTAAGTTCTAATTATTTTCTAAGTTCTTTTCATATTGCATATATTCAATTTGATCTTCTGAGTTCATCTTCCACACGGAACTCAGAAGACTTTCCTCAGATCATTTTCAACCAGAACCACTACACCAGCAGAACAAGCCATTGGACAACCTTCACTACTCAACTCTTCAAGGTCCTCCCATCTCCTCACTATTCAGTGGTCATTTGGGGTCACCTTTTTTTTGACAAGTAAGCATTAATCCAATCTCTTCTTCTCTCAACTAGTCTTCTGATTGCTTGATCACACATCATTTTATCTTCATCATTGATCATTAAAGAGGCATTTATCATCAATCATAAAATCATTCTTCTCTTGCTTTTCTGTGGGCTTTTGAGAAATTAAACCCACATAGGTTTCCCTCTAAAGAACCTTTATCAGTTTCCTTTGATCTAAAAAACTGGGCAGCTGAAGAGCTGATCACCCTCTCTGTTTCTTTTAGAGAGGAGGCATAAGAGTTATCTCCGCTACTTGCTCTCCTTTTTGGATTGAGCTTATTCCTCACCTTTAAGGTTAGAGAAGTATAAACAAGCTTTTAGAATCATCATCATCATATTCTTTATATTCTAAGTTTCAAGATCTATCCTTCAAGTCCTTTCTTTCTCCCTCTAGTTGTATCCCTTTCCCTTGAAATACAACCAGAGTATCCCCCATCTTGTGTCCTGCTGCCACCGTAGAGGCCCAGGCTCACATCTGTGCTGGCTGAGCCGGTGGAAGAGGAATGGGGAAAGGAGGGTGGGAAGAGCGGGTCTGTGCTGGCAGAGCCGGTGGCTGGGAAGGAATGGGCTGATGCTCATCATTTGCCGGAGGGAAGAATGATCTGACATCAATGAGAGGAGCATCAAGATCCAGCACCATGAAAAAACAATTGTCACTTGATATCAAGTGACATTACTCAACTTTGTTTACAGCTTCAAAGCGACTCCATTCCTACTTTTAATTTAATTTTGGTCTTCTTGATGTCCATTTTGAAGAAAAATCAGCAAAAAATTAGCATCAGCTCAGCTCTCACTGCAGTTAAGCTCAGCCTGCTCAGCACTTCAGCTCATAGCAAAATTTTGTGCACTTCAGGGCTCAGGGTGGCCAGGAGCTTGGCATTAACTGTGGCATTGCTCAGCTCCCATTGTACCAAAGCTCAGGGATCCCCATGAAATAGATCAGTTATCATTGAAACTGAGCAGAATTCATTCTACATAGTTTTAGGAAAAGAAAAGGTCTGGATGAATTGTGGATAGCTGGCTGGAGTTGGCAGGATGTCACTTGATATCAAGTGACAATTTTTTTTCCATGGTGTAAGGTTTGGGGTTCCCTTTTGTTACAGGTTGCACTCCCGCAACCCTGTCAAAAATTAGTCAGGGTGTTGCATGGCAGAATGCAACACTGGCTTCTGCACTGTGTTAGGAGGTTGCGCTTTGCTCCTCTGCCCCCTGCAGGCAAGGGACTTGTGTACAGTTGCGGTAGTCATCTGTCAGGTCCTACTTTTGGGTGGTCCCAATTGCGGGGCCAAAATGTTTGAAAAAAATATGAATTTTTGCCTGCAATGAGGCTTTCAAGACATACAAATGGCTTTCAGATAAGCTGTAACTCCAAGCTTTTGACAAAAGAACATACTTATGCTCCTGTAATACCATACTTACACTATCATAAGCAAATATATTTGATATTATAGGACCATACATATGGTATTATAAAACCATATATGTGGACTTATGCAAAGTTAGATGGATTGGTCCCAATGAATAGCCCCCCCCAAAAAGTAACACTTTTTTTTGGCTGGAGCAATTGGCAAGCCCATTTAGATTCAGAATCTACAGCCTCCAAAGAAGCCAAAACGTGGCCATCAAAGAGTTTTGACCTATAATGAAGTCTGGCATGCAGTCAAAGTGCAGAATTCAAGTTTTGTGAGCCTGTGCCTCTTGCGTGGCAGCAGAACACAAAGAAAAAATAAGCTTTGTTGAAGCTTGTGAATCCTAGGATGTAGATACAAGGGCTCAATCTTGTTGATCAAGAGAGACAGTTGTCAAGTAAGGACAACCTCCGCCTATTATGAGGCCTGCAGAATGCAATTTAAGGGCAATAAAGTGTAATAACACTAAAAAGGGGGGAGGACAGATTTAAAGGTTTTGTTGGTGATGGTGATGGTGATGATGATGATGGAAGATACGTGGTCAAAAACAAATAAAGATGTAATCTCAATAATGGTTTTCTTCAGTGACAGAGATTTATTCCTGATGGTGGAGGAAGGGATGTGTCTGGGGAAGAAAACCTGATTATTTCAGAAAAGTGATGTTTATTTATAATATGAATGAATATCTTCTTTTCCAGAATTTTCATTTATGGAAAAATGCTTCAGCCAGTTCCTTGGCCAACTTGTGGTTCTCAACCTCCCAGGTTGAACTCAGAAAGTGGGTGGAACATTATAGAAGCTGATGGAAAATATGCTACTAATTTAATGCTTATATATGATTTATGTCCATTTTAATCAGTTTAATCTGATATTATTCTACAATTAGCAGTGTCAAGGGCATGTCACTCATTCCTGGATGAGCTGATATGTCTCTGGGGCTGACAAGTTTTGCCCACGGGCTTTTACTGACAGATGACTACTGCAACTGTAACTTTGTCCCTTCTGGCCTACCTGAGAAACGGTGAACTTCCTCAGTCACAAGGCCCTGGTTGAGGAGGCACAGGAAATTTCATCATTGACATACATACTAGACGCTCTAATAAGCTCCAACTTGGTAAGCTTCTATACTACCTCCAGAAGTTTCCAAACAATGGCTGTATACAAAATACTTAAAAAACGTCGGAAACATTCTTGAGTCCTACGGCCCAGCGTCATTGCCCTCAAATTGATTGGGAGATATTGGGAGCTATTTGAGGCTATGTATTTGGGGGAACAAACGCACAGCCATGTCCAAGTGTATGTATCACTACCAGAAAATCTGCTTCAACTGCCACCAGTTGACATGCAGGCTAGTCCCATCTTACTCCCCTTTTACTTCCAATTTAATCCAAAACAACTTTTTTGGCACAGTCACTGTGCACAATGCACAGTGACTGTGCATTGAAGTTGGGTTGAAGTTTTTTTTGTGTAAGATTCAAGTAAAACACAAGTTAAATCAAATCGACTGCATGTCAACTGGTGGCAGTTGAAGCAGATTTTCTGGTAGTGTATATTTCCCCTTTTTTATTAGTTAGGTCACCACAACCAATCCTCAAATTCTATGATTGTGTATTGGGGCTGTGGTAGGCAGTAGGCCGCGATCAATTTGACTTGGTAACCCAAGGAGTCATGAGGAGTCATGTTTTCCACAAAAGTCCTATGCTCATTGGTGGGACTTTAACATGAGCGGTACAGGTGCATTTGTCTTATGTACTCAATATTTTAATTTCAACTCTTTGTTTTATGTAAGGGCAGAGCCAGGAATAGCCTCCACTCTAGAAACTGGCGGGAGGATCAGTCATGTCTTCAAGTCCATGATAGCATGTAGCAGAATGGCAGATTGAGGTACCAGAGGGTGCCAGACAGCCAAAGTTAAACTTGCATCCTCATTATAAACAAGGGCATAGCCCCCAATTTTGGGGTCTTGAGGGGGTTAAAAGTCAAGGGGGTACAATATTTAATTAGAAATTAAAGACATGTACATATTTACATATATTCATTGGATTGAAAAGGGAAGTCTGAACCCCCAAAAGGAGTAGTACGCTGTTCTATTCTTTTATGATCAAAATTACTAGCATAGGAGTGCTTTTGGCCCCTCCAAAAAACTTCTGGCTCCACAAAGCCTCTGGAGTGGTTTGGGACACTTTATTATTGGGTGTTCTGGCCCCTCCAAAATAGATGTCCAAGAGTTCTGGCCCCTCCAAACTACCTCTGCAGAGTTTCTGGCCCCTCCAGAATATTTCTGGATGAAGGGATTCTGGCCCCTCCCCACCACCATAGAGGTTGTATTGTTTGCAACTCCCAGGGGCTAGCTTGAACATGAGGGTTAGAGCCAATACAACCCATCTTTCAGTGCCATGATGCTTCTGGGGTGTGGCCACTCCAGAATTCTCCTGGAGATGGCCACTCCAGAATGCTTCTGGAGGTATTATGGACCCACCAGAATTCTTCTGAAGGACTTGTGTCCACTCCAGAATTCTTCTGGGAGCAATTATGGCCCCTCCAGAATGCTTATGGCAACGGTGGGCAGGTACGTTACCCATTTGGGTAACATGGCCCGTAACGTAACTTTTTGAGTTACGTTACACAGCAGATATTGATAACGGCCTAGCCGTTATGATACCCATTTTTAAAAAATGGGTATTGCAGGTTGAGTTACATTAATTGGTATTGTAACTAAGATGAAGTTATGTTACCCATTGTCATATAAAGTTGTTTTAGTCGAGTTGACAGGGGGCCAGCTGGCACCACATGCAAATGGCAGGCACTTATGCATAAGCGTCCTCTGGTGACTTTCACCTGTCACATGCGCGTGACCGAGTTTGACGTCGCTCGGTGGTCGTTGACCACTCTTGGATGTTGCGCTTGGTTGCGGCCCGCGTGCCAGCTCATGTCACCAGAGGACGCTTTTCAAAAAGCACCCACCGTTTGCATGTGGTGTGGGTGCGCAGGACGCGGCTAGAGCACTTGGGTTCAAATCCCCCCTTGCATGTGCACTGGGACCTGTTTTGCCACTGGGTGGGTGGTCGAACTACTGGCCCAAGGAAGTTACCTTGCGTTACAGTTCCTGTAACCCCAATCAGTTACAATAACGGTAACTATTATGAGTCCCTGTTACGTTATCAGGGCGCTAAAAAAACAAAAAAAAGTTAGTTACTTTACGTTACTTTACTGTGGCAATCCGTTACGTTATCCGGAAGCCACAATCTGGATATCTTAAAAAAGTTACAATATCCAAAAGGGCTGCCGTAACGTATAGTAACGTACCTGCCCAGCGTTGCTTATGAAGGAATTATTGTGTGAACTCATATCATGGAGATTTCACCCAACAGCCTTTCATTGGAACATTAAATGATCACCTCCCTCTTAGATCCCCTCCTCCCCATGTCCCTTATAGCTTAGTAGAAACTAATTCTACCATCTACTAAGCTACGTCCCCATTCTTCACCTCTTTCTCTTATCCATAGTTGTAAATAGAGAGAATTTTTCTCCTGTCTCCTGCCATTACCTAGATCTATGAAATACATCCCGGTCTGGCTCAGCCAGCATGATCCGGGAGGGTTCTGGCCCTGCCAGAATGATTCTTCTGTGGGGGTCCCTCTAGAACTATCAAGGAGATGTCACATCCGCAGAACCATTCCATAGACCGGTGGTGTTTCAACACCTTCAGAATCATTCCAGAGGTGTTTCAACACCTCCAGAATCATTCCAGAGGTGTTAAAACACCTCCAGAATCATTCCAGAGGTGTTTCAACACCTCCAGAATCATTCCAGAGGTGTTAAAACACCTCCAGAATCATTCCAGAGGTGTTAAAACACCTCCAGAATCATTCCAGAGGTGTTAAAACACCTCCAGAATCATTCCAGAGGTGTTAAAACACCTCCAGAATCATTCCAGAGGTGTTAAAACACCTCCAGAATCATTCCAGAGGTGTTAAAACACCTCCAGAATCATTCCAGAGGTGTTAAAACACCTCCAGAATCATTCCAGAGGTGTTAAAACACCTCCAGAATCATTCCAGAGGTGTTAAAACACCTCCAGAATCATTCCAGAGGTGTTAAAACACCTCCAGAATCATTCCAGAGGTGTTAAAACACCTCCAGAATCATTCCAGAGGTGTTAAAACACCTCCAGAATCATTCCAGAGGTGTTAAAACACCTCCAGAATCATTCCAGAGGTGTTAAAACACCTCCAGAATCATTCCAGAGGTGTTAAAACACCTCCAGAATCATTCCAGAGGTGTTAAAACACCTCCGGAATCATTCCAGAGGTGTTAAAACACCTCCAGAATCATTCCAGAGGTGTTAAAACACCTCCAGAATCATTCCAGAGGTGTTAAAACACCTCCAGAATCATTCCAGAGGTGTTAAAACACCTCCAGAATCATTCCAGAGGTGTTAAAACACCTCCAGAATCATTCCAGAGGTGTTAAAACACCTCCAGAATCATTCCAGAGGTGTTAAAACACCTCCAGAATCATTCCAGAGGTGTTAAAACACCTCCAGAATCATTCCAGAGGTGTTAAAACACCTCCAGAATCATTCCAGAGGTGTTAAAACACCTCCAGAATCATTCCAGAGGTGTTAAAACACCTCCAGAATCATTCCAGAGGTGTTAAAACACCTCCAGAATCATTCCAGAGGTGTTAAAACACCTCCAGAATCATTCCAGAGGTGTTAAAACACCTCCAGAATCATTCCAGAGGTGTTAAAACACCTCCAGAATCATTCCAGAGGTGTTAAAACACCTCCAGAATCATTCCAGAGGTGTTAAAACACCTCCAGAATCATTCCAGAGGTGTTAAAACACCTCCAGAATCATTCCAGAGGTGTTAAAACACCTCCAGAATCATTCCAGAGGTGTTAAAACACCTCCAGAATCATTCCAGAGGTGTTAAAACACCTCCAGAATCATTCCAGAGGTGTTAAAACACCTCCAGAATCATTCCAGAGGTGTTAAAACACCTCCAGAATCATTCCAGAGGTGTTAAAACACCTCCAGAATCATTCCAGAGGTGTTAAAACACCCCCAGAATCATTCCAGAGGTGTTAAAAGGCAAGGCGGTTGCAGAAAGCCTGCCGATACAAACTTCCCGGCAAACAGGCTACAGCCGGCTTCAACCTGCTCACCAAGCAGGTTTTAGCCTGTTTGGCGAGCGGGCTGCAACCTGCTTACCAAGCAGGCTGTAGCCTGCTTGGTCAACAGATAGCGTGTAGCCTGCTCGGCAAGCAGGCTGCAACCTGCTTACCGAGCAGGCTAGTGAGCAGGTAGCGTGTAGCCTGCTCGGCAAACGGGCTGCAGCCTGCTCGGTGAGCGGGCTACAACCTGCTCACCGAGCGGGTTACAACCGTCTTGGAAAGCGGGCTGCAGCCTGCTCGGTGAGCGGGCTGCAACCAGCTCACCGAGAGGTCGGCAATGACCCCGAGGTGTCCAACACCTTGGCCTGGCAGGTCACTGCCAAGGTGTTCAACACCTCGGCAATGACCTGGCAGGTCAGACCGAGATGTTGGACACCTCGGCAGTGACCTGGCAGATCAGGGCAAGGTGTCCAACACCTCGGCAGTGACCTGGCAGATCAGGCCGAGGTGTCCAACACCTCGGCAGTGACCTGGCAGGTCAGGCCGAGGTGTCCAACACCTCGGCAGTGACCTGGCAGGTCAGGCCGAGGTGTCCAACACCCCGGCAGTGATCTGGCTGGTCAGGCCGAGGTGTCCAACACCTCGGCAGTGACCTGGCAGGTCAGGCCGAGGTGTTCAACACCTCGGCAGTGACCTGGCAGGTCAGGCCGAGGTGTCCAACACCTGGGCAGTGACCTGGCAGGTCAGAGCGAGGGGGTTGGACACCTCGGCCTGACCTGCCAGGTCATTGCCGAGGTGTCCAACACCTCTATGTACATACATGCTCGGTCGACCTGCCAGGTCATGGCCGAGGGGTACACCCTGCCGACCAGGTCATGGCCGAGGGGTACACCCTCAATCTCATGAGTGACCTGGCAGGTCCCGAGGTGTACATCCCCGGTCTGACCTGCCAATTCAAACCATTTCTAGCAGGTCATGTAGGGAAAATGCACCCGACGCCGGTGCGTTGCTGCATGATAGAAAATTTGCATGCAGCCGACGTCGGTGCGTTGCTGCATTGTACAAAGGTTGCGGGTTTGTTTGGCCCCCAGAGCCTTTTTTATATAAAGTAGAAGCCAGCCAAGTTCTTTCTCCCACCTTCAACCAAAATCTTCATCGTGTCTACATATAGGAACCAGTACCTTTTCTGCCAACACCCATCCCATTCACCTCCCGTTACCTCAGCTTAAAAAAATCAGAACATGCTACTCGTTTACTCTTCCTCAATAGTAGTTGCGCTCATGATCATGAGCCGCCCGGTTATTGGCGCCGATGCCACCCCTTTTCTGTGCTCAGGCAACTACCCCGTGCCTTTGTGTTCCCAGACCACTGAGGCGTATAACCCTACTGCCCCTGTCCTGGGTAAGCTTCTTTTGCTATCAACGATACGCAATTGAGATCCACAATCCTATGTTGATGAGGGCACGTACATAACTAACGCAACCCATTGGTGACTTTGATCGATTGCTTTGCTACGTGATATTGTGGTTCCAAAGTGTCGGCACCCAAAGCATGTTCTTATGGTGGTTACCAATATAACTGCTGCCCAGTATTCCAATATAACGATCCCGACCCCAACCGATGCTGTGCTGCTGATTTTCCGGGTCTCCAAGTGTGTTAATCTCTTATTCACTCAACAAACGACAAGAATTCCAGGGCACTTCATTTTCTTGATGATTAGAAAAACTCGTTATCACAAGCTAATCAACCTTTTTTATGTTGCAGGGCATACAACCGGGTGAACCACGCAATGTCAATGGCCAAGCATTCAGTTATTGTCAACGCGTATCCAGCTCGCATTAGCATGCCCCGTACAAACTGCATCTGACATTACTTTTCCTTCATGAGAGACTGCATAGACATTGTTAACTCACGTGTCACAATATGTGTAATTAAACGACATGATTTGAGGCTACTTCAGACTCCAGAGAGAAGCTGCTCATCTATCAAATTTTGCCAAGCTGGTTGTCTTCATTATTTGGCATCAGTGTTACATACTTGATTACATAACCCACTCACAGCTTTGGCTTATTTTCAAGTGATCACGTAGTTAATTTTGACATTCAAGTCAAGGATCCTCTTGGATATGCTTTGAGCGCTTGACCCGGTAAATGTGAAAGATGCTGTCATTGAATAATTAGAAAGAGGGGAAAGACCAATTGATTGGTGTGTTGAAACTTCTTGGAATTGATCTTGATTGCAATGTCTTGTCTCTAGCTTAACATGAGCCCCTATAGTGAATCCATTGCTAGAGTTTTGTGAGAAGCAGCGGGGTTTGTTTCATTATTTTGAAAAATTGTACGCGGGGGATGGTTGCAATTCAGTGATTGAAACCGACACCATCTTGTGATCTTGAAAAGAGGGTCACTTTGTATCTTTTGGCTGTGAGGCAGGTCAAGGCGTGAGGTGGGGACAAAGCATGACCACTGACAGCTTTTCTTCCTGTCAAAGGATATTCCTGTCCATGAAAAGTAAGATTAGTCACAAGTTGGGACAGGTGTTAAGTTATGTCTTGTCTGGCACCATGAAAAAACAATTTTCACTTGATATCAAGTGACATTACTCAACTTTGGTTACAGCTTCAAAGCTACTCCATTCCTACTCTTAATTTAATTTTGGTATTCTTGATGTCCATTTTGAAAAAATTTAGCAAAAAATTAGCATCAGCTCAGCTCTCACTGCAGTTAAGCTCAGCCTGCTCAGCAGTTCAGCTCATAGCCAACTTTGGTGCAGTTCAGGGCTCAGGGTGGCCAGGAGCTTGGCATTTACTGTGGCATTGCTCAGCTCCCATTGTACCAAAGTTCAGGGATCCCCATGAAATAGATCAGTTATCATTGAAACTAAGCAGAATTCATTCTATATAGTTTCAGGAAAAGAAAAGGTCTGGATAGATTGTGGATAGCTGGCTGGGGTTGGCAGGATGTCACTTGATATCAAGTGACAATTGTTTTTTCATGGTGCAGTTCGTCCTTGGCTGATAGCCAGTCAAGGACGTCTTGGGAAGACAATTTTGGGGAAGTTGGAGAGAGACTGGTTGTGGGATGCGACTCATTGATTTCCGCAAATTCAAGTGTGGCAAGGGGATCAAATTGGGAGGAAGGATCCAAGGGGGAGAAGATGGAGACTCCTGGGAAGTCTGCCACATGAAAGATGATGTCTTGGAAGCGCTCCACCTTACCTCCTGGTAGAAGGACGCGCCAGTTGTGCACCCCATGTTGATAGCCTACCAGGAGGCCCTTTTTCGAGGTATTGCCAAACTTGCCTTCACATTGGGATTTGGGGATGTTGGCAAATGCGACGCATCCAAAGGGTTTGAGGCGAGAGTTGTTGAAGGGTTGCCCATACCAGAGTTAGTATGGTGTTTTCCACTTTAGTTGAGGCACTGGTGTGATGTTTTTGAGGAATACTGCGGTTGTTACTGCTTCAGCCCAGTATTCTGACGGCATGATGGCTTGTTTCAGCAGACAGCGCACTTTCTCAGAGGTGGTCCAATTGACTTGTTCCGCAACGGAGTTTTGTTGAGGCGTGTATGGGGCTGTCACTTGAACTGTGATCCCCTTTTCCTTGAGGAAGTTGAGGAATTCTTTGGAGTTGAACTCCCCCCCACCATCAAAGATGACGGTTTTAATTTGGCGCGAGTGATGATTGATGACTTCATTTTAATATTGCAAGAAGCTGAAAAAGGCTTGGGATTTGGACAACAACAGATAGACATGACAAAATTGAGTGAAATGGTTGGTAATCTTGAAATAATATTGATTACCCTGGAAAGATGCCAGATTGATTTTACCACTGAGATCCATTGAGATGAATTCTAGGGGGCGAGTGGCTTTGGGTAGTGTGCCAGGATACGGCAGGCAATGGGATTTGGATAGCGCGCATGTGTTGCAGTTGAGTGTTTTGAGGCTTACGTCGGGGAACATCTTCTTCAGAGCCTTTGCGCTGGGGTGTCCAGCAGCTCTGTGGAGAAGATGGATGTCAATCTCCGTTGTCCTTTTTGCCGATGAAACGGGATAGGGAATGGACTGACCTTGAGGGTACAACTGGATTCTGACGTTGCAAGTTCCACCAACAATCTCTGCTGACACGAGACTGGATTCGTTGTTGACTAGATTGAAGGTCTTCTTGCCGGTGCAGACCACGTCGCAGCCTCGCTTTTACAGTCGGCCAAAGCTGATGAGTGTTCCAGCAAGTGCTGGGACGTGTAGGGCCTTGAGTTTGAGAGTGGAGTTGTCCTTGGCTATTAAGTGGACGTAGCCTTTGCCAAACGACTTGAGGGAGTTTCCGTCAGCTAGTTCAGTGAGGGTCTTCCAAACCCAATACTCGGTGAACTTGTTCTTGTTGCTGAACATGTGGTGACTTGCTCCACTGTTGAGGAAGCAAGTGTCCTTGAATTGAATTGCCAAGAGAGCTCTGCAAACACAAACAAAACCTCTGGCCTCCGTCTCAATGGAGCCATCGCAGTTGTGGTGGTCAACAGGAGAAGTTGCCGCCGCCTTAGCCTTTGTTTTTGGTTTGCGTTTCATGAGGCACTCTTCTTTGGTGTGGCCTGTGGTTGCTGGGTTGTGCCAACCCGGGGAGCATCTTGGGAATTCCTTCTTGGCGGAGGGTTTCGCAGGGTGGCTTTTTGCCTTCATGGCAGATTCCTGCTTGATTGACACGGTGTTTGTGGCCGGAGCAGCTGCCTTACGTCGTTTGCCGTCTAGGGTATCGCGGATGGTTTGGAGGGTGAGCAAGCGTTTTTTGGTAGAGAATTTCTTTCACTGTGTGATACTCGGAGGGTAGTTTGGCAAGAATTGCTTCAGCCAGGAGCGACTCTTTGATGTTGGCTTTTTCTGCTTTGCCTACAACTAGCCCAACAGCAGCCAACGCACTAATCCTGGCATCCAATTTGTCAAGAAAGACTGCTATGGATGTCTTGTACGTCAACGCTAGAAACTCTTGGTAGACAAGTGACTGGTTTTGGACTGAGCTGGACTCGTAATAACCAATGAGGGCGTTCCAGATGGCTCGGGGGTCTTTGGTGTTTTCTTTGTTGATAAAGCGCTGATGGTTCTGTTCCCCCATAGTCTGGTAGAGGATACCAACGACCTTCATGCGTTTGTTGTCCCAATCTTTGCGCTTGGCATCATTGGCTGGCGGGTTAGGATTGGTGAGGTATTTGTGGAGGCCATGCTGCATGCAGTAGCCCTGGACTTTGATTTTACAGGCGGTGAAGTTGCTACCGGTAAGAATGGGGAGATTCTTGCCGTCGGACATAGAAGCGGGATGATTAATCGTTGGGTAGGTTAAGAGGAGCGCGGCTTCATAAATTAATGGGCGAGCAACCTATAGGGGAGCAGTACTTTTGACAGCGAGAGGACTGTAAGTACAGCGGACAGTCTGAGTGACTGGAGAAAGGACACGTGAGCACACCTTTTGACAGCAAGAGGACTGTAAGTACAGCGGACAGTCTGAGTGACTGGAGAAAGGACACACGAGTACACCTGTGGGCTGTGGATGGAGACAAGGTGGAAGGTTTGAATTGAGATGAGTGAGAAAGAAAACATGAAAGATACTGAGAAGAAATACAACAGGGAGCGGTACGTTGGATTACATAATCAGGATCTTGAAGTTTGTGACTCTCATCAGATTGAGTTCAAACCTAATTGGATGTCTTGGTCACGGCAGGACCCCGGAGACCCCCTTATATAGGTGGGTAACCAAAAAATCTCAGATTTTGGGAAAATTCATACATTTCAGAGCTCATTCATACCTTTTTCGTGAGTAACCTTTCCACCAAGGGGCGGGTTTGGGGGAGGGGAATTTTGGGTTTCTGGGGGATTGGGGGGTAGATTGCTCATTCCAGAGCCAATCAAGTGGATTTATCTCATTTTGTCACTCAAATATGGCAATAAATGATTCATCTTGGATGTTTGATGCCACTAAGGCCCTGAAAAAGCACAGAAAACCATGAGAATAGGTGAAAAAATTGGTCAAAACTCATCCTTGACCCAACATTCATACATCCAGGTGAGTATGCTACATGAAAAAAATGGCCATTCATACCTTTTTGGTGAGTACCATTTGTGATTTTTGGCCAAAATTTCATACATTTTGGTCACCCACCTATATAGGGGGTCTCCGGGGTCCTGTCACGGCGCTGTTGGTGAGAGCAGTCTGTGAATCTCAATAAGAAGCAGTGCGATTCCAAGGAAGAAAAAGAGGTGAGAATTAAAAGAGAAAATGATCACACAGAATGGATTATGAATCTGACTCGGATATATTACATCACCACCTACCTCCAGAGTTGCTCCACATTGATGTGTTGGATCAAGTTGGTTATGAGTTTTCCATGTATTTACATCCATATACATACACATGCTCTACTGATTTCATTTCACATTTGCCCGACCCTTTTTACGCTCATTATAAAAGACTGAGTTTGCGGGGGGATGAGTGTGTATGAATTGTTGGTAGAAGGGTAAGGACAATTGTTTGGAGTGGCTCACAAATTTGACCAGCATAATTATGAAGAATGATACATGTCTTTATAATAGCAGCTAAATATACATATCTCCTGGGTACCAATTCATTGCTGGTTTGGCTCATATTTGAAACTGGCCTTGCAAGATATGATCAAAGGCTTGTTTGATGTCATTATGCACGGCTTCTTGTCTCTTAGTGCTTTGTTGCGCGGGTTCTAGCAACCACATCATAAGATTTAATAAGAGGGGGTCCACATACAACATGTAATCCGAGAGGGTCGTACAAATTCCATTGACACAGAAAGTCAGGACCACCATCTCCTTCATTGAAAATGTGTGATTGTGGAATATGCATTGTTAGAGCTCGGGTATAATTTGACAAAAAAAAGAAGGCCACAGCGGTCTAGTGTATATGTGTAGCCACGGGATCTGGGGCTCAGATAGGAGAGAGAGAGAGAGAGAGAGTGTGAGAGAGAGTGAGAGAGGAAAAGATTACAGTCGCAAGGATTGGTAGAGGAGAGGGACGGAGCGATCGGGCAGGCAACCGATAGGACAGGGAGCCCATTCGGGGAGGGGGACGAGGGACCACGCGGCGGGTGTGTCGTCGGGTGGGGTCTGGTCGTCCCGCTCCGCGAGGCTATCCCATCGCTGCTTCATCTGTTTGAGCCGCGCATCGACGAGGTGGTCAGCGGGGAGGGGCTCGTGTGGGTGATGGGCCATTATGGTGCTGCGGGCGTGGGCTTGGTGGCGGAGCACGGCAATGAGCGGAGACACGGCCTGGTCAAAGGACCAGTCGGCCCGCTTGGCGTGCTTGATCCGCTCCACAATCGAAAGCGTGCTGTCAAAAAAAAAAAAAAAAAAAAAAATCCAAGCGCGCCTTCTGGTCAGTTGGGGCTTTACCTCGCTCGGCCGGACGGAACATGGAGGAAAATTCTGGGTTGAGAAAGTGACTGACTATGGGTTGTTTGGCTTCATCAGCAGACTTCGCAGTGCCTCTTCCACTACCAGTTCCCCCTCCGCTCGTAGCAAGAGATATACGAGCCATCCAGCACAGGTGTGGTGGTGGGACGAATCAGCGGGTGAGCTCTTGGTGTCCGGATCCTCCGGCGCGGTGGCAAGGATGTCTAAGAGCGTGAATACGAGAGAGCGGATGAAGAGCTGGGGGTGTGATTGGGCAAGATGGTCGATGAGAGGCTCGTATAAATTCTGAAGGGGTTCTGGTAATGGGTCCTTCAATGATTGGCAACGTTTCCTGTGTGGAGTAGCGATCATATTAGGAGAGCAGCATTGAATTGCGCGATACGACGAGTGGCTGGATGGAGAGAAGACTGACTTGAGAGATTGCGGGATGAGTACGTGGCGGTGGACCATGATGGAGCACAGCGCGGCCAGTGGGCGATGGTCGGGGTCACCGTCATCCTCGGGCAGCCTGCTGTGGCCCCCATCGCCCCGGAGCTCCCGGGATGCGGTGTTGATCCAGTTGTCGAACTGGGGGATGAGTTGCAGATACTCGGCTTGGGTGACATCCAGCATGGCGCGTTTGCGCGCTCGCTTGTAGGATAATAGAATACCCTCCAGCGCACCCATCGTCTCCGACTTCAGCTGGCTCGTGCCCTCTATGTCGTTTAACCTGGGAAGCCAGTAGTGCGCATATAGCCAGTCTAGAGCCTGATTTTCCGCAAAAAGTGATTTGTTGGTTAGTTAAATATCCAAGAGTTGTGTAAGATGATGATGGTGGTGGGGGTGGTGGATTACCAGATTGGCGCTCTCGAGGAGGATGGTGAGGCTGGGTAGATGCTCGTGGGTAGCTCGATGGCGGAGCTGAACGAGTGAGAGTGGGAGGCCTAGTTGGGAAGCGATTTGAGAGATGCTGCGGGCGTAAAGACCCTTCTGCTCTGGGTCGACGAGTGAGTTGACGAGACGGGCGATTCCCATGGCGAGGCCGAGTCTCTGCTGTTGCTGACTTGGGGTGGGTGGGAGGAGCAGAGCGAGGAGGGCATGAGTGGCTTCGATTGCGGGAGGGAGAGTGGCGGGAGAACGGATTGCCCAGGCGTAGAGATGGTTCAGTGCTATCGACTGATTGTTGGCTGAGTCTGGACTAGAGGAGAAGAGTAGATCGAAGACTTGTATGAACTCAGCGGGAGAACCCCAAGGGACTTTCCTCATTTCCTCTCTTTCCACTTCTCTCTATTTATGTACTATGTAAATATGTAGTTCTGCGTTGACAAGTTTATATAAAAAGAAAAAAAAAAGAAAAAAAAACCAGCAAACTGTGTACATAGTGTCACAGGAGAAGGGACAGCCATGTGATTGGGTAGAACTGCAGAAATGGTGACATTAGCACAGAACTCATATATTCAGTGCAGACTAGCATAAATCTGCACCATGGGAGAGAGAGCAGCAAGACATGAGGGCCTAGCATTACATCAATGAAACAGTATAAACAAAAAATTATGATGCCCAAATAAACTAGGCCAAATACAAAAGGGTCAAGGGAGACAGCAGCAGAGTATAGACACACACACACACACACGCTTGCTTCTTTTTTTTTTTTTCGGTCATGATCGAAACCCCGCGGAGAAGCCCAAAGAATAGGTCATAGAAGCGAAAAGTGATCGGCGTCTTGCAGCGAGAAAAGGTAGAGCTCGTGTGGCGGTGTGCTTTCTTTGTGAAGGGATGGGCAGGCAAGACGGGGAACCATGGGTGTGTCACCGCTGATTGGCCCTTTCATCCTCCATGGAATTCTTCGGCGCCGTATAGCTCTACAAACGAGGAATGATCAACCCATGACCAGAGAGGAAGAGCGATCAATAGCATCTACATGACCTACCACATAATCCTTCGATTCCGCCGCGCGATACTCGTCGATCAGGTCCACCAGCACATCTCGAGACTCGTCAAACTCGTCCCAGTTGTTGGAAAACATGTTGGTCTTCTTGTATTGGTCCAGGAACGCGTTCCTCTTCCGCAGCCGGTCGTACTGATCCAGTGTCCTTTTAAATAGCTATTATATATATATATATATATATATATATATTCAATTTTTTTGTTGTTGTGGTTGTCAGACAGGGCCAGGGGGTGCTGTGTGGCTATAATAAGGGTACAAGATGGGCTTAACTGAGGCAATGCTCGTGTGGTTGGCTAGCATCAAACCGCTCACGCGGTGTTGCGTTTGGATGTACGGCGACTTCTTCGTCAGAGCTACTTGGATGGAAGCTGGGCCCCATGGGATAAAGTTGGCAAGATGACGTTCCCTGATCCTCAGTAGCGATTTATGAACCTGGCAATGGACCAGAATCGATCAGTTCAAGAAAAAAAAAAGTGTTTGTGTAAGGCCGCGTACGTCGGTTGGATCGACTTCACCTTGGATGATGTTGAGGATGGAGATGTAACACGCGGATTTGTTGATGGTCGCGCCGGTGGATACCATACGGTTTTTAGGCTGAAGTAGTCTCCGCATCACGTCCAGGACGGTTGTCTTGCGCACGCTCTTGGCTTCTTCCTGGCCGTCGTGTTCCGAGGTGAAGGGGGTATAGGAGGTCATGAGGAAGTGACAACGCGGTGTTGGGATCAAGCTTGCAATCATGCCAACCAAGTCATTATTCATATAACCCGGGTATCGTAAGGTGGTGGTGGCAGCGGACATGACGGTGGAGACCAGTCGGTTGGTTTGTTGCCAGGTAGGAGAGGAGACATGCAGTTTATCTGACACAATCCTGGCTAGAGCAGCATTATCGAGCACTACAACCGAATCTGAATGGTTCACAAGACGCTTGATGGCCAGGATGGAATTATAGGGTTGGACCACCACGTCTGAGCTATCATCACTATGGGGGAAGACTGAATAGGTTTGCACGAGCTTTTTGGGGTACGAGTCCGAGAGTCGTTCGAGCAGGTAAGAGCCTAGTCCGGATCCCGTGCCACCGGCGATCGAGTGCAGGAGCATGAAGCCTTCCAGCGAGTCGGATCCGTCAGCCTCTCGATCTAGCATGTCCATCACCTCCTCGTAGATCTTCTCGCCTGTCTCGTAACCCGCCGCCCAGTTATTCCCAGCCCCACCACCGTCCTTTGAAAGATAGACGTTCTCCGGGTTGTACAGTTTGCTGTATTCGCTGGTCAGGATGGTATTGATGACCCGTGGCTCGAGATCGATCATAATAGCGCGAGGGATGTAATGGTCATCGTCTGCCTGGTAGAAGAACACATCCTTCCTGTCGATCGCCGAACAGTCGTTCGTCTGGAACGGCGTGCTACTGCTACCTGTGCCTGTACCTGTGCTTGCGGTGGGCGGGGGCTGGAGCAGTCCGGTGGGGGAGATGCCATGCTCGGCGCAGATCTGTGGCCAGAACTCGGATGAGATTTGGTTTCCGGCTTGTCCCGCCGAGATGGTAATCAGTTCCCGAGGCATGTCTTTCGCACTCTTCTTCTTCTTCTTCTTTTTGAGTGGAGGCAATTCCAATTTCCAATTTCCGTGGTGGGACCTAAGCAAGCTGTCACAGACCCACCCACCTGTCACGCATATCCAGCAGCGTAAAGGCATCAACAAGACATTAATTTGTCCCTCTCCTTGCTACCGCATGCCTCTCTCGCTTTAAGCCAAATGATAATACGTGTTGGGGTTTCCCTTTCTCCAGGTTTTAAAAGTTTCAGTTGTCAGGGGAGTGTCTTAGCAAGGCGGCTTATCTGCAACAGGCACGAGCCTGCCCTCCTCTGCCGGGGGTGTACATACTGGTCCGGCGTGATGTTTATAAACAACATGTACATACATAGTGGCCGGCTGGGGCCACTTGAGACTTGAGACTTGAATGCGACCCGAAACACATATGAAGTTTTCCGTGGGTCCGCATTCTTTCACCGCTCGGCTGGCTGTATGCACGAAGTGAGACTCTCACTTCAGCTATTCGGAAGCCTCAAGATGATCAATTATATCGAGCTAGCCCCAGTTTCCTTCTGTGTATGCTTCTCTTTCTGATACTCTTACATATATCCCCCACAAAGGCGTTGTCCAACATGAATCATCCAACTCTTATTATCCTACTAGGGGTCAATCCATCCATCTCAATTTTCTAGACCGTTTGTTCAAAGCGAGACGCATGCTGCTGTGGTGGATGTTTTTCCTAGTTAAGCACTTACTCTGCTATTGAGAGGAAACGCGATAGCTATTGCATCATAGCTCGTTGATCAGAACTAACGCATCATTTTTTTGTTGGGTAGCTTGTGGGCTGCAAATGCCATCATGAATTCCAAGTTGGACCTGCCGAATCATCCGTTGGAGGCATGGCTGTTCCGGACGAGCTAGCTCATTCAGGACACCAATATTGCGATGATTCCTCTAACCCACAAGTAAGTGTCATAAGATCCGCACCTTCCTCGCGACTGCGGAAAGCCTTTAGAATGGGTGCACGCGTCGGTAGGATTTATAAATGGCCCTTTTAATATCATTATCCTGCTCAGACAACCCCGCACGAACTATCAACTATAGTGGACCATAAGCGGCGAGAAATAATTGATCACGAAGAGCCTCCGAAAAATATGCAGGAGAGCCCCGCCCAGCTCCCAGCCACGTCCGATATTCAAAGCAACGTGGATCCCGAGTCTCGCTGTCCGATTTGCCAAGAGTTCTATTGTGACACTCAAGGAATGAAAGTGATAACGGCCTGGGAGTGTGAACATCACATTCACTCGGACTGCTGGGATACGTGGAAAAAACCTGAAGATTCTCCGCGCGCGAGGCCTCATTGTCCGTTTTGCCGAAAGACATCCCGACGCACTCCTGAGGATGAGGAGAAGCGTTTGCGGGTGGAGGCCCACAGACAACGGATGGACGCTGAGGCGGCGGCAAGGTGGCCAGAAATTGAGGCGCGCTGGAGGGAGGAGAACAGACGTGAGAGGGAGCTATTGGAACGAAGACGACGCCGTACCATTATCATGTGCAATACTTGTCGTGCTACCACAGTCACCTCAATTCTGGTTTTGCTAACGTGGTTGCTGATGAAAGTAACCCACGCAGGTCACGCACTATAAACTATTATTTTGGGCGGCTTACGGCGCTAATATGTACGCCGCCCGGTCACCTCCGGCTTCCCTCCATTGTTTTCCACACCTGTGTACTCACCTAAAACCCTACCTAAAGACCCCCCTCGCAGACATCATCTCCCAGGGTCCTGAGGGGGGAAATATTCGGATTTTGGTGGGGATCAGAATATTTCAATATCTCAAATATCCCCACCAAAATATTTCGACCGACTCGCCACAAAAAAACACAAGTCCCCCCACCACCGCTCCCCGCCCCCCGGCAACCCTTATAGGTTAATAACCCTTACACGCCCTTTTACGCTTGTAAAGACCATAAGACCCTTAACAAGAGCGGACCAAGTCCGCTCTCAAAATCCATTCTTCACATCACTGGCGCATCACAACACACCACCAAGCCTCTCTTCCTCTTGTGTGTTATTTATCGACATTGTCACTTCTTCACCAACATTCCTATCCGCGTGACTTTTCCTCCAACTTTTCTTGGTCCAGTCGCTCTCCATTATGATGAAGTCATGAGGTACTCTTGTTTCACATTTCATATCTTTCATTTTCCTTCAATCGCAATCACAAGAGAGCAAGCCCACAAAAACAAACGGCCAAAACACAGCAAAAGGAAAAGTGCTACTGAGTGAAATGAAAACTTGCGGAAAACCACAAATAATGATATCATTCAAACTTTTTGAAGCAAGCCATAGCCAAGAGAAAGGAATAAACTACGCTAGAGTAAGCCGTAGCCAAGACAAAGAGGTGTACCATTTTAAAGAAAACCATGCCCGAGACAAAGGGGCAATGGAAAGAGACTGATAGGAGATAGATACTGGAGAAGATAAGAGAACAGTATGAAGTGTGTCAAGATATCTCACCTGTCACAAACACCGCTGTAAAGCGTAGCAGGGGAGATACAAGATTAGACACATGTCTCCTTGCTTGGCAAGGTAAGCCACATGGTTTTGTCATCAGATTCAGTCAGCACGACACTGACCTCAGCCCTACCCCTTAGATTCCGTTGGCATAACAAGCCACCAGTCAGCAAGGGAACGGTCCCAAGCCTCGCGACCCACCGGTTCCCGCGAACGGCTCAAGGCAAACGAGAGAAGCTGCCGGCCCAACTCGTGAGTACTTAAGCGGTGCCTTTCAGCACTCAGAAGTGATCCCCAGGCTAACACAGTCGTCCATTACCGATTATAGCTCCTTAGCTCCTAGGATCACTTCCCCGCCGTTAGCCACTAGAACCAACCCCCAGACCTTTATGTAAGTGGTCAATAGGTATCCTCGTAAGATGATCTCTGTAGACTGATGGGATACCATCATGCACAGACATCAATCGCGCCCGTCGCAACGAGGATATCTAAGTTGATCGAACGAACAGAAGTTCTCGACAATAATTCAGGTGAGGCACACATGTGCTCAGCACTTGGAAGACGTCCGCTGCAGACAGCTGACCACCATTATGTGTGACGCCCCCAGAACTCATTTCACCCTTTGACTCTCCCAATCCAGCTCACACAACTTCGCTCTCTCGCTCTTTCCATTCTACTCTTATCAATTTTCCCTTTTTCCAAACTCTAGTCTCATCTCAGTCGCACTCGACTCCTCAGTCTCCCAGACAGTCAAGAACAGAACGACCCGTCCTGCTCTTAGGTAAATAGCCACAGCTTCATCTCTCTAATTGAGCCATTGTGCTTATATCATGTAAATAGTTTACCAGATTGAGCTAGTCCTGACGTAGCGAAATGCATCCTCTTAGTTGTTGAAATCCTTTAAAGTGGGGATAGATAAACAACAAGTAAAACATGTTTGAAACCCAATTCCTAATCGAGTCGTTCGGCTAGGCCATTTAAACTTGCTTGCTTGAACCTCCTGAACCCTCGGGTCTCCCACCTGCAGTACTTGCAGCCTGGCCGTTCAAATTGTTTGTTGTACCATCTTCAGTGGAGACGGATCGAGATTCGGGTCTATCAGCTGTGTTTGTGGCTTGCAATTGAGATCCATCAGCCGCAGCGGACATTGCTACTGATCCAGTTCTAGGTGTTGAGTCCCCCACAGAGTTGCCCACACGCTTTCGTTTCTTGTTGCAACGATTGTTGTTGATTGCTGAACAATCTAATTTCTTACCCGTGTAAGTCATCTGAATCTTCTTGGTTCCTAGCAACTCCAAAACGTACTGTGATTCTTCCTTACTCAGCTTACACAGAGGCTGCTGGAAGTGGGTCATCGTGATGTTGTGGATGTTCAGCTCAATGAAGACATTGAGTTTCCACTCGAGTAGCTTCTTCAATGTGTCTTTTGCTGGCCAACCCTCATTGATATCGCCGTTTGATGCTTCATCTGTGAGTAATAAACAATGAGACAGCATAAATACACAGCTCAATAGATAGGGAGCTTACACATCAGTCGTCTAAGCCAACGGCGGATTGATGCACCATTTGGAATTTGGTGTCCTGGACCCAAAAAGAATGCTCAATGTCAGTCAAGAACAAGTCAAATAGCAACCTTGCCTAGGCCCTGGACGTACCTTCATCCCATTCGTGAACAGGTACAACAGGCTTTTTGTATTTAACATGCGATTTGGCCTGCAGCTCGGGTTTTTTGGCCTTCTCAATTGCTTTGCCCGCCACCCAGGTGTGGAAATCGCCAAGCGGATCATCTGCACCTGTGTACATTTTTAAGAATTCGGATGCAAGTGGCGTCCCCTCCTTACAGAAAAAATCACTCTTTGGGTGACGTGAGGCAATGACCACAAAGCCTTCCACTTGGTGGAAGAAACTTATTGACTTTAACTGAATAGCAATTTTTGTTGTCAGTTTCAAGATAAGTTTTTTATATAAACCACGTTGTCTTACATCTATCATAGTCTTGCGGATCCATTCTGACACAATCGATCTACTCTGCTTTTGATTCGACGACTGTACGATCCCCTTTGTCTCCGACTTTGCCTTCTCTATGCAACCATCAACCAGCTGTTCGATGAAGTCCATCTTGCGGTATCTGTCTTTTTCGTCCTGATCCTTTGTGTCCCAAAGCTCGTAAACGCTACTGGGTTTCTCTGAGGAAGAATAAAAAAATTAGCAAGGAATAAGTGAAACAAAGATTGAGAGGGAAGGGGTGAAGTGACTAACTCTCGGCAAAAAGTGTTAATGCCTCAGGATCGTACTCGGCAAAGTTGTTGTAGCTGGTTGATGGGCGTTTCTTCACTCGCCATCCAAGATGCTCGTATAGTAGATGTGCACCAACACCGTGGTCAATAGCCAGTTGATGGATTTCACACTGGAATCCATAGTACAGCTCGTCTAGATCTGCTTTCATTTGAGTGGTAAGTCGAGAATGGGTGATGTTTGCATTGGCCTCCACCCGAAGACGTGTCAGCCCATAAGTACGAATTCGCTCCTTAGTCGCTGCGGAGAGAACTCTGGGCTGCTTGCCCGTAGGGCCATCTGTGGACTCTGTATTCATTGTCATGGATCCACGGAGTTCTTCTTGTGCAGTCAAATTTTGAGGACCAGATGCTGCTTGAACTTGGGGAGAGGCAGCACTTGTGTTTGAATGAGCGGGCGGTTGACCAGAGGCAGGCAGAGTTGAACGCAAGATGTGTGGAATTTGTCCAGGGGTTTGTGGGCGACTCTCAACAGTTTGATTGGCAGGAGCAAATCCGGGGGGAGCAGGGTGAATTACTGGAACAGCAACTTGAGCGATTGAGTTAGGAGCACCATGAACTGGACTGGACCAAGACACATAATCTGGGCTGGGCTCGAAATGGTGATGTATACGAAAGGGTTCAGGGCATTGGTTGTTGTAAAATTGAGAAGTTTGAGTTTGATATTGATATGGATTACTATGAATATTCTGGGTGGTTGGTTCATTGATATCATTATAGTTTCTCGGAGATTGATGGGGCGGATAGCCTTGATGTAAGTGGTATGGGTTGCTTTCGTTTGGTGGCTGATAATCACCCAGGGGAGGTAGCTGAACGTGACCGTGGTAATGTGAAGATTGGTTATGGGCCATGATGAAGGGAAGGGATGGATACTGGCTTGTTGATGATAGGCAGCTTGAGACGCGTTCACCGTGGATGCGTTGGAAACACGTCAAAGACGTTGGGAACGCAACCACAAAGATTTCTGAGACCCACCCAAAACAAAATAAAATTTGGTGAGCACGCAGCACGCAGCCTCAGCCACCTGTGTGGGTTTAAAATGTGTGTGAAAGATCATAGCGAGTACAACAGATACATTGGCTCATAACTTTTTCTTTATTGCATATCATGGGATCAAAATTTCACAGTATTTTTTTTATCAGCATTTCTAATTGCTGTTAAATTTATAGCAATAATGCAGGAAGGACTTGGGAGATATGGCTATGAGGGCTTCAGGAGAAAACACTTTGAGTAGGAAATATTGATTTGGTTGTAACTTTTTTGTTATTGCATATTATGTCATCAAAATTTCACAGTGTTTTTCATGTCAAAATTTCTGATTGTGGTTAAATTTATAGCAATAATGCACCAAGGACTTGAGAGATATGGCTATGAAGGCTGCAGGAGAAAACACCTTGAGTAGGAAATATTGATTTGGTTGTAACTTTTTTGTTATTGCATATTATGTCATCAAAATTTCACAGTGTTTTTCATGTCAAAATTTCTGATTGTGGTTAAATTTATAGCAATAATGCACCAAGGACTTGAGAGATATGGCCATGAGGTAGGAGAAAACACTTTGAGTAGGAAAAACTGATTTGGTTGTAACTTTTGTTTATTGCATATTAAGGCATCAAAATTTCACAGTATTTAAAAAAGGGGGAAGAAAGAATAAAAATTAAAGTTAACCAAAATGAACATAGAATCACATCTTTCACTTGAAAGTGGTAAGTGGTCATGTGCAATAATAGTGACATATTTTGCACATGACCACTTACCACTTTGAAGTGAAGAACACTAGATGAGTGATTCCAAAGCATGGATTATTTATTTGTAACCTGATTGAAAACAAAATCCATGCTTTGGAATCACTCATCTAGTGTTCTCCACTTCAAAGTGGTAAGTGGTCATGTGCAAAATATGTCACTATTATTGCACATGACCACTTACCACTTTCAAGTGAAGATCACTAGCTGAGTGATTTTAAAGCATGGATTATTTATTTGTAACCTGATTGGAAAAAAAATCCATGCTTTGGAATCCCTCATCTAGTGTTCTTCACTTCAAAGTGGTAAGTGGTCATGTGCAAAATATGTCACTATTATTGCACATGACCACTTCCTACTTTCAAGTGAAGAACACTAGATGAGTGATTCCAAAGCATGAATTTTTTTTCAATCAGGTTATAAGTAAAGAATCAATGCTTTGGAATCACTTAATCACCCTTCTTTTTGGGGGGGGGGGAAGGTTATGGACAATTCCACCATTCCTTCTCCTACTAAATGCTTGCCAATAATAGTATCCTCCTGATTTCCATTGATTTATTATTTATGATTAACAGTGGATTGTTATTATTATATCCAAATCTTCTTCTTTTCACTTTGATTTGCCTCCTTCAAATCATCCGGGCTTGGATTTGAGATTGTGTGGTGAAATGACTATGTTTGAAGTGGAAAGGTTTGAAAAAACACAGGCAATGGGATACACATGAAACTAGTTCTAGCCAGAATTTCCTCTTGTCCAAATTTCAACGACACATACATTTTATCTTCTTGTTACTTCTTTAACAATCATCTCACTTTTTGCACACAAACTTTTTTCTTCATCATGCCCCGTACCTATTCGGTCAGAAATCCCTTCAAGCATCAAACTCGATCAGAGCGAATCAGACAAAAAGCAACTTCCGAGCGTGATCAAAGAAGAAATGCTGAATCAAGAATGTTTTTGAATGTAATTACTCGCCGGCGTCCTCCACCAGCCCAAACCTCAACATCAGCTCATACAGAAATGCCTTCTACCTCCAATAACCTCCACGAGCCTAACCTGGACAATGACGAAGCCGATCCAGAACAAGAATTTGTCTTCCCTCCATATGATGCTGGCAAGGACACTCCACATGATCCAACAGGCCTTGACGGTTGGGACTCAATCCCATGGACAGTTGAAGGCGAGCCCCATCGACGTCTTCAGCCTCTGGATTACCTCTTGACTCAGGAGATCCGCACAACTCATCGAAAAAACCTAGCAAACACTCAAAACAACAAATGGAATGAGACCATGCCCCAACTATTTGCGGCTTACCTCTGGCTCAAGGAAAAGACTGGAAACTGGACGTTCACATCAAGCTCTTTTGCTTCGTTTGTACATATCTTTTGCAAGTGCCAACCCACTGACAGAAAGTCTCGCCAATGGATTGATTGTGTGGATCTCGTTGGTCAGTATTCCAGTTTTTTGACTCCAGAAACATTTTTACTGATTAGATTCAAAGCAGGCCAAGAGCGTAGAGAATTTTCATTTTGCTCCTGCATGCCCCGACCCGTCCACCTCCTTCTGAATGGTTTCATGACCAGTTCACCCAGCGAACCTTCAACCGGTTTTTCCATGCGCTTGATGGCCTATCACAACTATACGTGGCAGCTATGCAACGTTCGGAACTCAACATTCACGGAAGTACAGAGACGATTTGGAGAAGAGAGGTCATATGTCCTTTGGGACAAAAAAGGGATCAAGGCAAGTCATCATTTTTGTTCCTCCCATCCGGCCATTAATGTAGTTTTATTGACAACTCTATGTAGGGAAGGGATCTGCGAAACTGCCTCTCATCGGCAGTGATAGTATATCGTGATCTACTGGAACGTACTGACAACCTCGTCAAAACTGCGCTTGGGTTGCAGGGTGAAAGGTTACTTGCACATGATTGCTGCCCAGCTTGCTTTGGTCGTAATCTTCAAACAGGCGACCAATCAAACCCAACGTTGAACGATCGCCTTATCATTTGTCTTGATGGTAATTTTCAGCACAGGCATCACCAAGCAGCCGGCAGGAATCATACACCTTTGATTACACCTAACATCTTTGTACATCCCAGCAAACTAGAAGACATGCAACAACACATTGACGAGCTTGAAGTTATCCACAAGATTTCTAAATCCAAAAAGGTACGTAAGTTGCTCTAATCTACTCACATGGAAATTTTAACCCTAACAAGACTATAATTCCAGGGAGCCGATAAATGCGCTGATTCCCACAAAGCAGCAGACGACACCCAAAACGAAACAACCTGGAAAGGTTGTGATGACACTGGCCTGATGGGGTCATGCTGTCGTCATGACAGTGTCATCTCCCTCATGAACATTTTTGAGAGCGGCGAGAACAGAGCTCTAGCACTTTCAATCCTCAAGCAGATTCTCGACAATGTCAATCAAACAAGGCCGGTTGGTGTACTTTACGACATTGGATGCTCGTTAAATAAGTTTATAAAACTGGTCAGTAATTTCTTCCTGTACATAATAATCCACTTGTGTTGACTTTACCACATGCAAAACACATCAGCGGCACATTTTCCCAGAGCATGAAGGACGTCTGTTCTTTGGCACATCAGTCTTTCATGCATTTGTACATGAATGGCCATGTCAGCTTGAATACAATCCACGTTACAACGACGGTTGGGGCTTATCTGATGGAGAATCAATGGAGCGATTGTGGTCGGCGCTGTCTCCTCAAGTCAGTCCATTAAGATATGCAACTCGAAACAACCGTTTGAGTGCGCTCGCCCATCGCTGTATGTTTTGAAACAAAGAAAGTATTCTTCAACTAGGTATATGTTTGCTCACTCACTCACTGGTATGAGGTAGATTCTGACTTTTTCTTTCTTGTCTTGACATGCGTCTTGGTGTTCTAGCCTCCTGGCTTCGTCAAAAGTTCCTCAATGCCCTGAAGAAAAGGGATACTGCAAAGAACGACCTCAAGATACTCTTTGAGAAGGAAAATCCATACGAGGAAGCCAATGTCAAGTACTCGACCCAATTTTTGCGATCTCAGTGGACTAAACAAGCTGAGTGCAAAAGCCAGCATGCAGAAGATAACAAAACAAGGATGAAACAATTGGCCGAGTTTTTCCGAAATGAAGAGGTGTTGAACAAAGCGAAGTAAGTTGTGTTCCTTGAATGCTGAATGTACACTGCTTTTCTGTTGCAATTGACACGGATCTTACTCCCCTCAAGAAAAGATATTTTTGGTGAACAAGGCCGTCTGTCAAGCTCTGTAGATGACTGGGAGCGGGTTCTCACTCTCTTTGAAAGTCACGAGGCAAAACAACAAGAACTTGCAAAATCGTTAGGTCGCAACTACAACGAGTTGCTAAGTGCAACCTCTGACGAAGAAAAAAAACTGACCTTGCTCTGGGAGGCAAAGTCCAAGCTCTTTCTCCAGGCAGTTGAGTTACAAGGTGAACGATACCCAATCATGGGCTCTCAAACTGTTGGGACAAAAATCCAGCAAAGAATATTAAAAGCGATAAAGCGACGCAAAAACCCTGTTGAAAAAGCCATCAAGAACTTCAACACCAGACGATCCGATTATCTCCTGGCATACGAACCAACAAGGGCACAAAGACGCGATAACGTGGAACTCACCTATAAAGACTTTCTCAAGATGGATCTGAATGATCCATTTTGGAATGATAACTTCTTTTTTCACTCTAGAGATCCATGGGCCATTGACTTCTTGGTCCGACACGGAATACAGGCAATGTTAATGTTGGATCGAGTGCAAGAGGAAGTCCAGCTGTTGACACACGATCTGGATCGTGCTATGTCCTGGGCTCACGAGCTTCGCATGGATCTTGAGCGTTCTATCAGACAGCTAGGTGAGTCATGAGATTGTGTAATTTAATCACCAGCTGATGACATTGTCTCTCTAGATGCCTGGGTGGCCTCTCCCAATACAATCGATCTAAGCAACCCAGAAAATTGGATTACAATGGTTTCGATTGCCCTACCAATGCCAAGCAAGCTACAAGTACTGAGATCTGAGCTTCATCTTTGCTTGAAGGATCATTGTTGGCTCATCAAGATTTGGATGTGCGATATTGATTGGCTGTGGGAACGAACTCGAAATCGACACACAAAATCCGAACACCCATGGTTTGATTGCATGGCCGACCTCAGAGAGCAACATCATGAAGATGCACTCCGTTCAATCAATAATGCGATGGAGCTCCTTGATTTTGACAATAATCCACCGGATGAAGTCGCGGGCGTGAGAGACGAGGCCAACAACAATGATGAACTTGACGATGGCGACTCAGAGTGACAAACACATTGAATTTATATTTCTTGGCTGCGTTCTGTGTACATATCGCATATTGTTTTCTTCTTCACCTGCTCACCTGTTATTTTTTCTTTTCTTTTTGTCTCTCCTTTATTCTCCTTTTTTCTCTCCTTCAATTCACCTGGGGGTGGTCTTCACGGCGCAATTTTTGTTATGACGTGTAATTCTGAAATTGCATGAGGTTCAATTGAGAAAAGATTGAAAAATATCCTTTTTTCGATGTGACAAGCATATAATATAACTGAATGAGTGTGTTCCATCGCGAGGCTATTATTGTTAAGCTGAATTGGGTTTTTTGGGTCTTATCAATAAAGCGAGGGGTATGTGTGGTCTTATTAATAAAATGAGGGTTAAAATAAGGGTCTTACATATGTACGAACTTCTTGATGTGGTCGTTATGAAGGTGGAATGTCATGAGTAGATGTGCGTAACAGGTAGGGGACTTGCACATGGGGGGACTTGTGTTTTTTTGTGGCGAGTCGGTCGAAATATTTGGTGGGGATATTTGAGATATTGAAATATTCTGATCCCCACCAAAATCCAAATATTTCCCCCCTCAGGACCCTGGGAGATGATGTCTGCGAGGGGGGTCTTTAGGTAGGGTTTTAGGTGAGTACACAGGTGGTTTTCCAATTCTACATAACAAATATACAGCAGTTCCCAGGATGCTTGGCCTGTCCGGGGGGACCCCCGGACCAGATTTTTATTTTTATTTATTTTTCAGACACAATTTCTTTACGCTTCGACACAGCCTGTATGGCTTCATACAGGATTGTATTGGAGCCAATTTTCCCTTCTGAACAAACAGATTCTTCCAATACAGAACTGTATGATGCCATACAGGTCTTTAGCCGTAAAAATTTCGAGACTAAAAAAAATAATCTTGGCCGGGGGTCCCCCCAACAGGCCAAGCATTCTGGGAACTGCTGTATTTACACATGACTTTGTTCAAACCACTCCCCCCTGACACCATTGGAGGACTTCCCTTCAGCTCCGTAGGGTGCTACAGAGTAGGGATGCCAGTAGGTTGGGTCAACCCAGCAGAGACCCGGTACCCGCTGGGTCCTGGGTTAGGTTTGGGCAGGTCTAAAGTCAAAAACTCATTTTGTGACCCGACCCAGTCCTAATTTGGGTTTGAGCTTGGGCACATATTGATCTAAGGCCCCGTTTGGGAGCCGTGATGTTCTATGATGTCGCGTGCTTACATAAGATTATGCACATCACCACAATTTTTTTTTTCATCAACATTACTCCAGCTTTTGGCTACCACAACACCCGTCATATAATACATTGCACATCACAGAGCCGCACCAAGCTTATCACAAGCCTCTGGTCCTGCGCTTCAGCGGGGCCTGCGGGGCGCGGGGCCTCTCCGCAGGAGAGGCTTGCACATAAAGTGAGCAAGCTGGCGGTATCAGTTCTGCCATTTTGGTGGAGCGTTTTTTCAAAATTGAATAGCTCATACACCTCCAGTCTATTTAACCTGCCCCAGAGCCATCCAGTAGAACTTGGTCCCCTCTTTCCAATGGTAAAATTTTTACGGTCTCATTCCAAATGATTCACCCTCTATAATTTTTTGAAATTATTAAAAATCTGTTTTTCAAATCCCTGGATACACACCATTCGGCTCTTGTAGATCCAGGATCTTCTGGAATTTTATCTGGATTCACAAGGAAACAGGCCAGTTATCTTCATGCGGCTACAATTCCTCTATGTAGGTTGGGAAATTAGGAAAATTGTGCAGATCAATTCATGCAGTATTTTCAGGGTACGAGTAAAATTGTGATAGTTTTTGAATCAAGGACTTTTTTATAAAATCAATATAAAATACATTTCAAAAAGTTCAGTGAGGACAGTACATTCATTTTGTGCGCTAGGTTCTTGGCTAGAACCCTATCCAAACAGATTTTTCATTAGGAGGTTTGTTTTTTTATAAAAAAGAATAACCAAAAAAGACCATAAAAATGCTGAACCAATACCACCAAAAGTAGGACTTAATGTGTAAGCCTCTCCTGCGGAGAGCATCCCGCGGGGACGCCGGACCCTTTGGGCCCTTCCGCTCGAGAGGCTTAGTTAAGCTTGGAGCCGCACCATTTGGCAATCATCAGAATGGCATTAGATCACGGTGCTCAGATTGACAACAAACAGCAAGGCAGCACCCCACAATCCGATGACAAAACCAGTCTACAATATCCAGCATTTCCTCTGCCTCTTCTTCAAATGTGTCATCAAATCCACCGGATTGTGATTCCGGTTCAAATCTTATCATCACTGTGGTTGCCCTGATGGCACTTTACCATCTCCTCCATGCCTCAAAGAATCCGTACAACACTTCCTCCCTGACTGGTCGTATGTATGTTTCCGAGCTACTCCAAGGCAATGATCGACGTTTTCTAGATATCATGCGAATGAATAAGGATGTCTTCATGAAGCTCTGCCAAGAAATAGTTGGAACGGGTATTGAACCCACCCCAAAAGAGCTGCCTTCAGAGGAACAGGTTGGAATTTTCTTGTATATTGTTGGACATTGTGCTAGCAACCAAACCACGCAAGACCGTTTTCAGCATAGTGGTGAGACAATCTCAAGGTACACTCTTTTTCCCATTTCAATCAATCTTTCCAAGTTCTGATTTTGCTTCATTTCATCAGAGTTTTTCATTACATCTTGAAATGAATACTTGCAATGAGCACGGAATACATCAAGGCACCTTCTCCTGGCTCAGTTCATCCAACAATTGAAGGGAATCAAAAATTCATGCCATACTTCAAAAAGTGCATTGGAGCACTAGACAGAGTTCATATCCCCGCTCATGTTCCGGCATCATGTAACCCCATTGCATATCACAATCACAAGGGTTTCCTCTCTCAAAATGTCCTTGGCGTGTGCAATTTCAACCTCTGTTTTACATATCTGCATGTTGGTTGGGAAGGATCTGCCCACGATGCGCGTGTGTTAGCTTCAGCAAGGGCCAACAATTTCAAAATCCCAGCAGACTTGTTTTACTTGGCTGATGCAGGTTATGGTCTGGCAAGGGGTGTGCTAGTGCCATATTCAGGTGTTTTTTATCACCTACAAGAGCAGATGTCAGCAGCAAAAAGGTCAGCAAACACTCTTGCCTGTTTTGAAAGTCATTTTATGTTTGATGCTTAGCTAACTGTTGCTCTTAGGCCAGAAAATTGTGAAGAGCTGTTCAATTTTTGGCATGTGATGTTGCAAAACGCTGTGGAGCGGATCTTTGGCATCTTCAAACGCTGATTTCCAATCCTCACCAAACCAGTTGAATACTCAGTTGGTGTCCAGTGCCAAGTGGTAATTGCATTGGCTGTTATTCACAATCTGATCATGCAAGATGGCGTCCATCATTCCAATGATTTTCCAGAGCCTGCAAGAGTTCAACCTGACAAATTGAGCAATGTTGATGACTCCAACGAGGAAGATATGGTAGTCGACCAAGAGGAACATCTAGCTTGGAGGGATGGGATAGCCGAGGCAATGTGGATCAAATACGCGTCATACAATAACTCAAGAGGGAGGGCTGTTATCCACCGCCCTAGGGCGCGCCCAACACCCAGGAGGAGCCAAGGTCGAGGGAATGCAAGAGGACGCCAACCTTGACAGGCTCGCGGGCAGCATCAATTCCAGACAGACTAGCGTGACTTATGATGATATCAATTGATGTTGCATTGTTTCAATATTGATTGTCTTTTTATTTCCTCCCAGTTTTTTTATTGTAAATTGTGATTTCATTGCAATGGATGGATAGTCACTCAATAATCAATTTTTCAAACGACCCCTTTCTCATAAGTGAGAGAAACATATATTGATTGCAGTTCTACAGGAGTCAAGCTGTCAGCCTCTGTGATGCCAAGGGCTAGTACCTTTTAGCTACACAAGGTGATAAGAGTGCAAATGATGGGTAGAGTGGGTATTTTCACGTAGAAAAGTAGTAAAGAAAGAAATAAAAAGAATATAATTCTTTTTTATAGAGGGGCCTGCTGGCGCAGGGGTGTTTGTAGGTGCCCTCTAAATCAGAGATCTGCTAAGCAGGGTGGTATCTGATTAAGCAAACAGTGGTTTTCTGCGTAACAGAAGTGGTACCAAAGTGCTTTTCCAATTAAGGAACCAGGATGGGGACAGAAGGATAAAAGAAGTACTCACTATTGCTTCTTTTAAGCCAAAAAGCCACGTAGGGGGGTGAAGTAGAGCTGCTGGGTAGATTGGATGGTTTCTGGGCAGGAGCTGGTCACGTAGATTGGTTGATTTGAAGGGAACACCACGGATAAAACAGGCAAACAGGGCAGAGTAACTGAAATAAGGACAGGACACGGCGTAACTGATTGACTGTAATATAAACTGGTGATGATCAACAACATTTGGCGTGGAAAGAGGGCTCTATATATACTATTTTCACTCATAGTAGAGGACCTTTCTTGCCTGTGTGCGTGTAGTTGCTATATTTCAGTGCAATGTGGCCAATTTGGGAGATTGGCACTAACAAGGCTCATCCCAATGGCACTGCTGATCATTATTTCAGCGTCACAAGTGCTTATAATGACCTTAATAACCTATTTGGTCATTGTAACTAAGGTACATAGCAACAATGACGTGTATTTGTATCTGAAATGGGCCACAAATGACGCAAATGGGCCACAAATGGCTATGGCCAATCATCAAAGGCCACGCTGGCTATGTTACTCTTATGTATTCAAGGTTTTTATTAATGAAACCTTGTAAATAGACCACGTAGAATCTACCAGTACCCTAGTTACACCTGTACACGTGTGGTAACTAGGGGATTAGCTATTTCCACGCATTTGGCCAATTTTCACTTGGATTATATAATCCACGCGCGGGGTTGGAGGTTTAAACCCCAATTGGGCCTAACTCCTAAACTATACACAACACCTCAATTATAAGTCCATAATTGATCATTTCACATATGGTATGTATATATAACAAGTACATACATGTGTAATGTCATCTGTGACACATAAGTGTGGCCAATTCTTACGGGTAGTTGGTTCAAGGTGAAGGAGTAGGAATTCAGGGGTACTTCCAGTGACGGACCCTACATTAACTTGCATGAGGATTCAGAATATGACATAATATTCTAAGTTATCCTCAAGGTTTAGAAGTTATTAGTATTTTTTGTAAAAAGTAGTTTTTATTTTAATTTATTACTTATTTTTATGGTGCTAGGACTTTGCTAAGTTTATAGAATAAAAATAAGTAAACTAAGTTTTTTATACATTATTAGTCATATTAATGGGTCTTAATACTGTGGTAATAATGTCTCTTTTTATGTTACTTTTGTCAGGTTGGCTCTGACATAGTAGCAAGCTGACACAAGCAGCTCAACTGAGGTCAGTGGAGATGCAACCAAGACAGAAAATGAATAACAAGACGGAACATATGTAGAGCAGCTTAGAGTGAGGAGAAAATTGATTGTTATAGGAGAACATCACTGATAGACAATAGGGCAGAGATAAATCAGTTCTGTAAGATTGCCTGTTGTAACCAAGTGATTTGTAATTGCTTGCGTTCAATGCTCATGTAGATGGCGGCACATCTTTCAGAGTAGAAGATGTTGAAGATGGCTAATTGCTTGTGATCGTCAAATTTATTGGTGTCATTCTCTTGAAAAAATTTCATTGCCATGGCACCCTGGGTCTTCTTTGAGCCGGGCTGATTGATTGCAACAAGGTCTTTCAAAGCCAAGGCAATCTGTGAACCAGTTGATGTTTGACCGCCTGCACAATGGACTCGGGGGGCTGAGGTTTCTGATTGAGAAGTGTTGGCTGCGTTTTGAGTTTTGGTTGGATGAGTTGGCTGAGCATTAATTCTGGAGGGGTGTTCTTGTGCATTGATTTGGGCAGGACCGTTAAGGGAAAGCAATGAGAGCTGATTAACCCCTGTTGCAACGACTTTTTCAAATATTTCAACAAGTAAGAACCATTCAGGGAATGGGTTCCCTTTAAACTTCCTTGCTTGCCAGTGAGACTGAAAAAAAAATCAATGACCCACCTTGAAACATGATACAAAAATCAACAGAGAACAAACTGCAAGGAAATTATTCCAAACTTGCTCAGGGGCTGTGAACTCCCATGTTGCTTTGTTCCAGCCAAAACCACTTTTGTTTTTCAATTCAAGGAAAGCATTGTAGTCTTTCTTGAAGCCCTGATGGAATAATTCATGAAATCAGTCAATGGTATAAACCCAAAAGACATTGTTTTTCAGACGTACCTGGTTAAACTTTGACTTCCTTTTTTTCATCCAAGTCAACAGTTGGGAACTTCAACTGTAAGGCTGCTGCGATGGCCCTATGGGTCTCAGGCTTGAAGCCGTTGTCGGATCATTTACCATCACAAACTGCCTGGACATAGAGCTCAAGGGCTGCTCTTTCCATTTCAGAGTTTCAGAAAACCTTGACTTGTTTACGACCACTTGCTGTGTTCTTGATGGTAATGCTTTGCTGGGATTTGATTTGAGATTCAGATGGATCTTCCTCCATGTCAATATCGCGAGTGGGTGTTTGCTGACTTGGTTGGAGTTGAGGGGTCTGACAAGGTGTTGCACCCAATGGGCTCAGAGGGGTTACACCAGGGTTAATGCGGAAACCAGACGGGTTGTTGGGACTGAAGGGATTGAAAGACATGGTTAATGTGGCAAGCCAATGGGTGTTGTTGTGTTGATGCGTGTTGATGTGTTGATGTGATTGTGTGGTGAGTGATGGGTGATGTCGGAAGGGGAGGCAATATGACACCAAATATTGCTCCTGAGCAATATTTGAAAAATGGCGGGGGTGATGACCAGCACTGATGAGGAAAGTCGTGATGAACATCATGACTTTCCAAATCTGCCAAACACACATGTGATATCATAGGGGCCTCTGTGAGGCTCAGTTATAGAAAAGCGGGTGACATTACATAACATCACGGCTCCCAAACGGGGCCTAAATTGGGTCGGCTCAAGAACCCAATTATGGCCCAATCATTCTGAACTTTGCCTAAGCCCACCAGGCCCATCATTTTCCTGTCAACATGCGTCAACTTGCTCAACACTATGCCACCTCTGCCAGGGCCCCCAATGGCACGCTTCAACAAAAAACGGCCTACTCTGGAAAATTCATCTTCTTCCAAAGAGGACTCCAACACCAACTCTGAGGCCAATATTCAAGCTGAATCAACTGGCAATACACCTGAAAATCTGATCAATCAGAGCAAAAAAATTGACAAACAAGTCCAAAAATCCTCCCGCTTTGCAAAGTCATTAAAATGCCCATTCTCCTGAAAATGATCAAAGCAAGCTTTCCAGCACCCAAAGTTGCGTCCCAGAATCACATAAGAAGAGAAAAAATACTAGTGATGTGTGGGAGCACAGAAGATGGTATGTATTACTAATGTGCAGTGTTTCTCTTTTCTCTCATGAATCAGCATACCCACTGATCATCTGATTTTTTCTTG
Organism: Puccinia coronata f. sp. avenae; assembly: GCA_002873125.1. Classification (NCBI taxonomy): domain Eukaryota; kingdom Fungi; phylum Basidiomycota; class Pucciniomycetes; order Pucciniales; family Pucciniaceae; genus Puccinia; species Puccinia coronata. The sequence continues at coordinate 1,398 of PGCI01000362.1, read as the reverse complement.
ATCAGGTTCAACAGCAATTGCTGACTGTAGATACTGCCAAAAAAAGATGAATGCCAAGAGCTCCAACGGAACCATATCATTATGGTGTCACCTGGACCAATGTAGCTTGTACCTCAGCTCCAGCAATCAATTATCACTGCTGACACTTCCGGAAGAAGGCTTGAGGACTGCAAACCCCTCAGCTTTGGTCTTTTCTCAGAAGGCCTCCCGTGAACTCTTGACAAACATGATTATTGCCCATGAACAACCCTTTGTTATGGTCAAGCAGCCTTTATTCCGAGAATTTTTGTTGTCAGTACTACAGCCTCAGTTCAAGATTTTTGGTCACACAAACCTCAAGACCAATATTATAGCAATTGACAACTTGATGACACCAGGGGAGAATTTATGGCACTGGCATGCCAGTGCCACTCCATGTGTTTTTACTATAACCCCTGCCTAATGATCCTACAAGTCAGTTCAAAAAGAACATGAAATGATGTTGATTTATACCATAAGACATGGTCATATAGTGCCCAACTAAACCAAAAGCAATGCTAATATTCTACTGAGAATATGTAGATATTTGTGATGAATTCATCCACAAACAACTGAGAACCAATGGGGAACTATAGTTGAACTCAACTAGAACTTATTCCAATCAACTTTTATAAATTTCTATAGGGCCCAATCATCACAGGGCCATTCAATTATGGTTGAGTATCATATATAAACATGGTTTTCCAAGTGAAACTATACGCAGAGACAACCTCATTAAAAAATTGCTTAGAAATATGAAAATTGCACTTGATAATGTTGAATTTCACATAAGCCTCTGATATTTATTAAACTATGGTTGGTCAGGTGTGATTCCATGAATTTTAGAGATTTCTAATCAAACACCATCTGATACATAGACAAAGCCCAAGAAAAAAGTCCCTTCTTAAATGAACATTTATATGAATCTTCAATTGTAACCTGCATAACTCAATTTTTTGATCTTTCAATAAAAAAGAAAATGTTCAAGTCACATAACCAACTGACATTACATCATGAGCACAATTAAAAATTTATCACAACCTGTATCTTCTGCAAATGGCCTTTTGAGCTGGCAATGGCAAAATATAATTTCAGGGATTCATTGTCCCATCAGAGACCTGGATTTCAGTATTTTGCCTGACATAAGCATGACCCTGTCCAGAGGTTCTGCTAAATCCAAAAAGAAGGATTGTGGCACAGAGGAGTCACATTCCACAAACATGATGAAATTGAATGAAAAATCAACAAGTCGTTATCCCATAACCTCCTCACAAAATCTGCATTTATTTTCATCTATCAGTTTTTTTTATTTCCATCCATTAACTCCTAGCTGTTTCAAAAAAACAGGCAAACCATGCAGGAAATAAAAAAGTCGCATTG